>MU625055.1:0-12901 GCA_025349905.2 Blastocladiella britannica
CATGCCACGCGATTTGACTTTAAAGGAATCACAATAGACGGAATCGCTTCTCGACCTGTGGCAATCGTACTCGCAGGCCATCTTGCTCGCCACGCCCAACCCAATGGTCCTGGTGAACGAGCTCGGCGTGGTGGAAGGCGTCAACTACCCGCTGATGCTGTTGACGGGCCACTCACCGTTGTCAATCACGCACGTCACCGACATCCAGCAGCTGTTTTCGATTGCGGCCGAGCCGGACGAGGCCGGTGGCATGGGCGACGCGACGACCGACCACGCATTCTCGGATGTAACGTCGTCGATACGATCGCCTTCCTCATCATCCGCAACAGGATCAGCGACACCGACGATGACGCGGCGATCCACGGCGACTGCTGTTACATTGAGCCCACGACGCGTTATTCTGCCCGACATGCCGCTCTCGCCGTCGGGGGTGCACTTTAGCGACATTACGACATGCGTGTCCGAGCGCGACGACGCTCATGATGATGACGCTCATGACGATGACGACCATTTTGTGTCTCCCAAGACACCCATCCATTCGAACAAGCCTCTCGTTGTTGATGCTCGGATCGGTATGCTCTCGCCTGGCGTCTCGTCGTTGTTGCACCCGGGCCAGCACAAGGTGGTCATCCAATTCGCCCAGCCGCCTCCTTTGCAACCAGACTCGGAACTGTTCGATTCGAGCGAGCTGCTGCTGTCGCAATCGGGGTGGGGCGACCAGACCTGGTCGGCGTTCACCAGCCTTCCGTCGGCATTGACCTACCAGCGAGCGGTCGACCACCAACAGGCAGCTCTCGCAACGTCACCGCATTTGCGTGAACAGTCGACATTGGCAGTCGCAACTCCCATCGTCGCTGTCGCTGGAGTCGCACCGGCACCCGGACATCCGACCGTGTCGAAAGTGATTGTGCTCACGGACTTGTCTGAGCTGCACGCGCGCGATCGCCAGCTTCGTGCTCTGGTGCGCGAAACGGCGGCGCTGCAGCTCAAGCAGCGGCAATTGCTGTTGTTTCTTGCTCACGAGCTCCGGAACCCGCTTTACGTTGTCCAGGGCAATACGGAGGCCGAAATTGACCCGGATGCCAAGGACGACCCGGTGATGGAAGCCGTGGGCTTTTCGATTGCGATTCTGGATGGCCTTGTCGAGTACGCTTCTATTTATTATGGCATTTTGCTGCCTGTCGCTCACTGATTTTTTTTTCTTTGAAACTGTGCAGGTACATTGAAACCGGGCACGCGCTCTCTGATCTCCCCGCACATGAGATGGCAGACGAGGACGCGGTGCACGTCCATGTCCGCGACTTCTTCTCTTACGGCCAGCCTCTTCCCGGCGCCGACGTATTGGCCACGCTCCCATCGTGCGTGCAATGCTCTGCTCCCGTCGCCAGTGTCCTGCGCAAACTCGCCGCCTTCTGCCACGGCATGCCCCTCCCTGGCGGGTCCTCCTTGTTTGTATCACCAGTTCGACACGTCCAGGTGCACCAGTGGACATCTCCGGGCGACGACCGCGCTGCCATCCATTTGGCATTCGATCCTTCCGTCACCGACACTCAGGTGGCGATTCTGGGCCAGCCGCTGTCGTGGCTGAGTGGAAAGGTCCAGAACTCGGCCCTTCGGCTGCTCTCTCTGCAACTGGCGGTGCTGTCGCGCGCAATCATGCAGTCCGGTGGATCACTGCGCGTCGATCTGACGCGCCGGATGGTGGAGATCGATTTGGCGACGTGTCGTGCTTGCCCTGACCTAGGGTGTCAGCTGCTCCCGTTGTCGCCATCGCCGTCGCCTGTGTGCGTGTCTCTCGCTGCTGCCGACGACTACGACGACGACTTTGCTTTGTCGCCACCACCCACCGCCGCCAGTCCGCAGCTGGAGCCAATACCACCTACTGCACCACCAGTGGTGCTCCCCGAAGAAGAGACAACAACAACAAGAACAACAACCGCAGCACCACTCGTGCTTCTGGTCGAAGACAACCGCATCGTCCAGAAAATGACGTCTCGGCTCCTGGAACGCGCCGGGCTAGCAGTACGTGTGGCCGAGAACGGACAACAGGCGCTCGACATGTTGCGCGACAACCCTGACCTGGCGGCCGCCGTGCGGGCGGTGCTGATGGACTTGCAGATGCCCGTGATGGGTGGCGTCGAGTGCACCGAGATCATCCGCCGCGAGGAGTCGGGGTGGCGTGGCGACCAGGCGAGACGATTACCGATCGTGGCGCTCACGGCGAACGCCATGGCCGAGGAGCGCGACCGGTGCTTGGCCAGCGGGTTTGACGGGTTCCTGACAAAGCCGGTGAATCGCGAGACGTTGGTCGCGGAGCTGCACCAGCAGATTGGGGAGTGGTAATGTAAAAATATAATTTCATTGGCCGGTACTTGTACCCACCGGCGTGGCCGACTTAAGTTGCTGCTCGTACCAATAGCTGCAGTGGTGGACTGCCACCTCCACCAGGTGATGGGGCGAGCTCTTATTCTCACGCTCGAGTAGGCTGAGCAGCTGGCGGTGCGTGTACCAGGAGCCACTGGTCTCGAAGCCATGCGTATCAGTGCACTTGGCCACATTGTCCAGATCATTGTTGAACATATTGAGCTTGCCATTGCTGGTTTGGCTGCTGTTGTAGGCGCTGTAAGGCGCCTTGTGCTGATAAACCAGCGCGTGAGGTGGCAAATATATACTTGTGCTCAACCTAGCGTTTTTTTTTGCTTTTATTGTTGAGAGGGATCTCATTCAACTGTCAGAGCAGATCCACTATCTATCTGACAATGTGGTCACTTTCTCTGGCCCAATACAACTTGTATTCTTAGTCAATATAAATGACTCGCGACAAAGAGCCCAGGACGCGGCACTGGTCGCGAGTGTCCCTTTTATACCCGCCATGGTCCCCCTCTTCCATCGCCTTCGATGGTCAGGTGACCATGGCCAGCGTTCCACCACGTTCCACCACATGTGACGCCATGATCGTCACAGAACTGCCTGAAAAACAACCAGGCGTCACGCCAAACAGTTTGAGGACTGCCAGCATGTGGCCATTGTAGAATTTATGAAGAAGCTGGAGGTAGCGGGAATAAGCTTGGCCAGTGGTTATATTCAAAGAACTCAAACCTCTTGCTTGGAGGAAAGAGAGGTGATGTGTTGGAGATCTCCATCCAAAACATCCCCACCTTGATCCTCCCCATCCCATAACACTAAGATATTTGAGCACCACCGCAACAATGTGTTTGAGTGCAACTGTAGCGACAGCAGGAAGGAGGCTCTGCAGACGGCAGACAAGATGGAGGGGAGTGGTGGGACTGATTGGTTAACAACAGGAATGACACGCAACACTGATCCAAAGACTGATCAGTGTGCGTGTGTAATATATTCTTATTTCCAAACGCTGCACTTGCACTCAATGGATATGCTGGACGTAGAATGGCCGCAAACAATCGTATGTGGTGCAATCAGGCATGGACAACCCGCTTTGCTTGAGTGGTGGGAACGCAACCAAGACCAATTGCCATCCCAGAACCTTTGTAGCGCTGAGGATCTTGGACATGCGGCCCGCATTGATGCTTCGGACGTGCTGGAGTGGTACCATGCTCGCTTCCCAGTTTCCATGGATGCCTTTCAAAAAGTGTGCGTCGACACCATTGCTCGTGATGCTCTCAGTGTCCAGCTGTGGCTTCGTGACCATCTCGACGTGTTTGCGCCCAAGTCGGACCAGGACTGCCAGCAATTCCGCGACAGGTGCATTGGTGCATTACGCCATCCCAAAGCGTACACACTCGATTTTATAGCCGCCATCTTCCCCGATCTTGATTTGGGCATGCCACTTCCACCACACGCGTACTCTTCCCTGACTAAGTTTTCTGGTTCTGTTTTCGTGCAAATATCACTGTCACCTCCCTCTTGCCACTGACACCAAGCACTTTTCGCTTGCTGCTCCGAAATGGCGACTCGACCATGCTGGAGTGGTGGCTGCAGGCGCACCTCACCACTGGTCATTGTGTCATTCTCCCAGCTGCAGATGAGCTGGCCAATTTGTACGAGCGCAATGCCATTGTGCGCCGCTGGATGTACGATGTGACGGTCACGCGCAAGCTCCCGTTGTACGCGGAATCAGAGTCGGGGATTGCGCTGTACACATCACCTTTGTTGCCATGACCCAGTTGGAGTATTCTTTTTTTTTTGGTCATGAACCTGTGCTATTCTTTGTTTACCAACGGCGACCCTGAAATCATTGCTGAGTAGGGGCCGGGTCACTTTGCCATGTGGGAGGTGCAGGTTGCTCGAGCACAGCAAATTAGAAGGCTCCTTGAAAAAAAATCATAATCAATGATCGACGACGTAATTAATATAATTCTTGACTACGCCGCCGGCGCGACGGTCACTCCGGACCAAGCGACGACCGTCTTGAATGTACTCTCCGCGACCCGAGCCCCGTCTGTCCTTGCTGCAGTCCTCGACCGCGGGTTTCGCGAATACAACCCTTCGCGAGCTATCAAGCATGGCCTCGGACCCACGCTGCTGCCACAGTACCCTCCCCACATTCTATTTGGCGACATCTACCGCGCCCTGGGAGCCGCCGCCGTCTGCGGCGATATGCCCACGATCAAACTGCTTTGGCGTCTGGCAGGTCCTGCGACGGCCGCGCGACTGGCGTGGGTCGAGGAATTTGATAGTTGCTTTATCGACAAGATAATCAAGAGCGGGCATTCACTGGTATTGGAGTGGTTTGAGCAAGCTGTTGGCTCTGTCGGCATCCCAGTCAATTGGTCAGCACAAGCGTGGGTCGACGCGACTGAGGTGGGGCATACCAAGGTGGTCAGCTGGGCGATCGCGCATGGACACCTCAATACCCTCGATTGCGCGACTGCACTGCTCTCGACGCGTCACAATGATATGTCCATGATCGAGTGGTGGATTGCGGCCCAGTCCAGCAACGAAATGGTTCTACAGGCACTCAACGATGTGGATGTTCTCATCAAAGTATCAAACGCCGGCGCAACCGTCTCGCTTGACTGGTGGTGGGCGTATACTGGCTCGAAACTGCCCGAACCTGAGGCGTTTGCCAAAATCGTCAATGCTGCACTGGCTAGCCGCTCAATGGCAACGGTCCAGTGGTGGTGGTCGCGCTTTCTGGAACACCGCATGCCCGAGCACGCATTCGAGGGGTCGGTTGAGATTGGGCAGTTCAATTGCGTAGAGGATCTCGAGTGGTACTTGAATCATTGCAATACTGAAAAAGGTTTGATTTTTTCAATTCAATCGCACACGACCTTGGCCATCTTGGAGTGGGCGGTGGAGAAATGTGCAGAGCTGGATGGCCAGAAGCTGACCTTGACGACCGAATTTTTCGACTGGTGTGCAAATAATGGCCGCACTGATCTGCTCGCCCTCGCCTTACGCTCAAGGGACATGCTGGTCACTGATTGGTCACCCGAACTAGTGTACAATGCAGCTCGGTCTGGCCAATCCAAAGTCCTCAAATGGTGGGATCTCCATCGTGACGAGTTGCCAGCACAGGATTTGGACCCCTCTGTGTCCCTATTCTATGCCGCCCGCATGGACGCCATCGACGTGCTGGAGTGGTGGCTCACGCGGCTCCCAGCGTCCAAGGCCGACTGGTACAGCGTGGTGGGCGAGGCCGTTTCCTCGAATGCGTGCCACACACAGGAGTGGTTGACTGACCATGCTGCCTTATTTGCCCCCGCGTCGGCAGAGGAACGCCGCAGGCTTCTTTTCGTGTGCGAATCTGGGCTGCACTTTGCCAAAGCGTTTACACTCGATTTTTTGCGGTCCCATGTCCCCGAGTTTGTCCCAACCACACCGTCGTCTCCTCCAGAGCAGGTGTACCGCGGGTTGTCGTTCTTGTACTGGTGGTGTAGTCGCGCTAACGTCTCCCTTGCCTCCCTCTTGCCGCTGCATCCGCCTGTTGTTGATATGCTGCTCGAGCGCCGCGATATCACCCTGTTGGAGTGGTGGATGCAGGCGCAGCTCGACTCTGGTCACCCTGTTATCTGGACGACTGCGGTTGATTTCGACGAGATGTTTGGGTACGACCCCTGCATGCACCGCTGGATGTACGATCTGACGGTCACGCGCAAGGTCTCGGTCTTTATCGAGCTCAAGGGTGGGATTGTGCCGTACATGGCGCCACCACTTCCATTCTCTGATTGATGTGAAATTTTTTTTTTTTTTTTTTTGAGCCAATACATTCTTTTGCGGTTTTTCGTTAATGCGAGGGTGCTGTGTGGTTGCTGTCCAGGGGAATGAAGCCGACATACTGGCGGTGGCCAGATCTGGCCATGAGAAAATGTATTACGGTTTTCAACAAACCAGCTGCAGCTGGAGGAGCCAGCATTTACTCGCCTATGGCTTTGGGCGTGCGGGAATAATACGTTATGCTTTCTTTCTTTGCGAGAATGTTGGATCAGATCATTCCCAGTGCTGCAGTGAGTGCTCTCTTTAAAAAAAGTAAAAAATCAACGATCGCCATGGACTTGTTACTGCCCGACGAGTTTCTCGTCCGCGTCTCGACGTATCTGGACCTCCCTGCCATCCTGGCCTATCGCGCAACATCGCAGTGCCTGGTCAACCTGACCCCATTTATGCTTGAGCATGCCCAGAGCACACGCGCCCTCATGGCTGTGGTCAGCGGAAGCAAGACGCTTGCCGATACCATTTTCCGCGCCCCCAAGGATCCGGGTGGCGCTCCCCTCCACTCTGGTTCCCTGCGCCTCGACGTGTAGCGCTGGAGGACGACGACCAATACGAGGCCACGCTCAGGAGCACGGTATGCATGCATACCATGGGTCGTTTTCTGGCCGCATCTGCCTGCAGCCGCCCCAGACGCCTCAAGAGTGCCTGGACGTCAGCGTGCCTGCTGCCATCGTCTTCCCCCACCACCACCACTGCTATTTGCAACGAGTGCATGTCCATGCATCCATGATTTTTTATTATGACTGGTAGTACTGGTTGGACACGCGAATAAACACGTCCTCGAGACTCGACTGCGAGATTGCCCAGTCCTGAACGCCAATAGATCCCGACGTCATGGCCTCAAACACGCTGGCAAGGTCCGTGCCGGGCGGGAATAAGACTTGTACGCGGACTTCCCACGCCCAGGTCTTGGCGACCAGGTCCCATGTCCCACCTCGAGCCCTCTGCGCCGCGGCGCTGTCAAGCAGCTCGTGGTTCACCTTCAAATGGATGCCGAGTTTCAGCGCCAGTTCAAGCTTGGTCGTCAGTCCGTGGATGGCCGCGGTCTCTGCGTCCATGACCCGAGCCGCAAGCTCGTGGGGGGGTTCCGCTGCCACGGCCGTGATCGGCAGTTGCATTTGAACGCTGTTCCCCAGCCCGTACCGCGCCCGCAACGCCACCTGGTTGCCCAGCGCGCGCATCCGCCCACCAGCGACAATCCCAATGCGTGTGCACAGCGCGTCGGCCTCGGCCATCGAGTGGGTGGTGATCACCACCGCGGTTTCGCCCGACTCGCGGATGCGGCCCAGCAGTTTCCAGATCCCGAGCCGGTTGGCTGGATCCAGCCCTGCGCTCGGCTCGTCGGCCAAAATCACTTGCGGGGACCCGATCACCGCCACTCCGACTTGGAGCCGGCGGCGCTGCCCACCTGAAAGCGCGGATGCGGGGCGGTCGAGGTGCGTGCTGAGTCCGATCAGTTCCGCGCACCGTTTGACCAGCGCTTCAAGGGGTGCGCCAAGCATCGGCGCGCCGCGTAAACGCGCAAAGAACCGCAGGTTTTCGATCACCGTCAGATCGCCCACTACCATGTCGTTTTGTGGGCATACGCCGACCGAGGCCGCAATGTGACTGCGGCCGGTGGTCGTCAGTGCTCCCGCGACCCATGCGTTACCCCTGGTGGGCCGCGACTCGCCGGTCAATATATCTAGCAGCGTCGTCTTGCCGCACCCGTTGTGGCCGAGCAGGCCGTACGTCTCGCCGTTCTTGGCGCTCATGTACATGCCCTTGAGCACCGATTGCTTGCCGAAATTTCTATTGTTTTTTTTTTCGTTGGGTTAGTCGCCCATACCGCCATTGATTATTATATAAAAAAAATGGGAACGTACTTGTCAATGTCAATTGCGCGAATCGCATACCGCTTGGCCAGCTCGGGATCGGCAACCGACCCGTCCAAGTCATGCCGCTCTTTGCGGACTTCGAGGTCTTCCGAATCAAACGCCGGGTCCGTGACCTCGGCGTCCACGAGCTTGGCTCGGCCCTCGCCGTCACCACCTCGCTTGCCCAGGACTTTCGAAACGAGACTCTGCCACGGATGCCACTCCACCAGCGTCAACAACCCAATCGACATCGCCATGTACGCTGTCCCGACCACAAACGAGAGCCCGGCCAGCCCCCAGTCCACAGCCGCAGTGACAATCAAGTTTTGCAAGTTGGTGGCGAACTGGATCGGCGGGAACAACGCTGCGGCCAGCGACGGGTGGCTGTTCTGGATCGTCAGTGCCCCCGCAATGACGGCAGCGGCCGGCGCAAACAAGAACGCGACCAGCCGAGCCATGACCACCGAGCTCGTGACGGACGCCAATAAGAATCCCATACCGATAGTGCAGTGGATGTGAATCAGCGCGACCACGATAAACTGGCCGAGGTTCATGGTCGGGATCTTCCAGGCGGCGAGAATCACCGCAAACACCAGCGAGGGCACCGAAAACGTCAGCGAAAACAAGTACATCCCAAGCCAGTACGCGGGCACGCTTAGGCCGTTGGTCCGGTAGTACTGGAATAGCTTGGCTTCCTTTTCGTAGAATGCGATCGACAGGTACGCGGCAATCAGCAACAGAAGCGCCATGGGGATCGTAAACACCGCAATCGCGGGCGTCGCTTGTGGGGTTCCGACTTGCGGTGGGGACTGGATACGGCCATGGATGGACTCGCCCGGCGAGGCACTCGCAAACGACACGCGGGTCTGAGCGTTCATCACCGATTGCAGGAGCTCGTGAATCACGTCGTTGCTGCCGCCGCCGATACTGCCCGTGCCCGAAGTCCACACGCCCGTCAACACAGCGCTTGTCAAGTACTGCAGCGCGTTGAAGATCGTTGGGTTGATGCCGCCAATGGACGGCCGCGTGCTCGAGCAGTAGCTTGACTCTTGCTTGTAAATCGATAACATATCGCTCGCGTCGTACTTGATCGGGAGCACAATCAGCTGCACTTTAGTACCATGCAAATCAAATTGCTGGAGTTCGGCGCCATAGTCGGGCAGCAGACGCGTGA
The DNA here is from genome assembly GCA_025349905.2 of Blastocladiella britannica. Taxonomy (NCBI): domain Eukaryota; kingdom Fungi; phylum Blastocladiomycota; class Blastocladiomycetes; order Blastocladiales; family Blastocladiaceae; genus Blastocladiella; species Blastocladiella britannica. The sequence goes on from MU625055.1 coordinate 9,229, forward strand.
GCTCGTCGTGCACATCTTCGTCCTGCGTTATGTACACCTTTGGGACAATGGAATTGGAGTACCGGGCGGCGCAATTTACCGGTAATGGCTGCGCCGCTGCGTACATGATGCCAAGATGTGCCTTGATGAGACTCGCCACAAGCTGCGGTTGGGTCACGACAGTCACGTTCGGAGGCTGGGACGGCAGTTGATTAATGTAATAGGGAGCGAGGCCGGACGCGGACGACGATGAGCCCATGGCGCTGAGGACGGGGAGAACCGACTGCCCCAGATCCGACCAATTGCGTGCCAGAGACGGAGCAAACAGGTTCCCGGCGGCGCTCGACGGGTCCGACACCCAGTATCGCGCGGTATTTCTGCTCGAACTCGATGCCGTCGTGGACCCCGAGACTTGGAACTGAGGCGGCAGCTGCCAGTCCCCTTCAAAGCACCCAAACGAGGCGCCGGGCGAGCAGAGTCCCATTCCCTTGACGACCTGGTTGGTCAGTGACACGAGATTGCACGTCTTGGGTCCACGGGACGACGGGTCGCTGTTGCTGGAATAAAAGTCGGACCCGCCCCCCGACGCGGTCGATTCGGGCACGGCAATGTACCCACCTGCGCACAACTGTTCCTGCGCCATCGAGAGTCCGTACACGAAAAACCCGAGGACCAGCACCGTGGTCGCAAACAAAAAGATGGTTGCCTTGAGCTGCTTGAGCTGGTACGTCCAGTTTTTCAGGAACGATGCCATGACCTGGCGCGCCAAAGTTGGGTGCCCGTCAAACTTGGGCATCTCGAACGGTGCCAGCTCGGCCTGCGTTACATTGGCATCGTGGTGGTGGTCGGCTTTGGGTCCGTCACCAGCAGCGGCCGCCGCCGCTTCGCGCTCGGCCTTGGCCTGTTCCGCCAGCGTCAAAAACACTTGCTCCAAAGTCGAGTTGGCCACCTCCCACTCGCGGATGACCGCAACGCGTGTCGAGTCGTTGGATTGCAGGAACCGCAGCAGTGGGACTACGGCGCGGTCGCGCGGAATCGTGGCTGCAAACATTTCGGCGCTGCGGCGGCTTACCACGGCGGCCGGTGCGTGCGCGTGCACAAGCTCGGTCACCGACTCGAGCGTCTGGCCCTCCTGCGCAAGCAGCAGTACCTCGTAACCCGACCCGTATTTGGTTTTGAGTGCCAGCGAAGTGCCCGTGGCCTTCACCTCGCCACTGTCAATGATGCAAACCTCATCGCCCAATGCGTCGGCCTCGTCCAGCAGGTGCGTGGTCAGAATCACGGCCGCGTGCGACTTGAGGGAGGAAATAAACGCCCAGATCTTGCGCCGGTTGATGGGGTCGAGGGAGGCGGTGGGTTCGTCTATTTTATATTTTGGTGAATACAGGCTGGTACAATTTGAGAAATGGACAAAACGAACCGAGTACGACAAGAGGAGGCTCACCAACGCCAGCCAGCAAGATCGCCGTACGACGACGCATCCCACCACTAAACTGCCCCACAAGTTGATCCCCTTTGGTCTCGAGCCCGACTTTCGCCAGTTGCGCCACCGCATACTGGTCCAAGTTACCTTGGACGTCCTTGAACGCCGCAAACATCTTGACGTGCTCGGCCGCCGTGAGCAGCGGCCACGTGAGGTCCGACTGCGGGGTGACGCCAATCATTTGCTGGATCTTGTCCAACCGGCCCGTCCCAAAGCACGACACGACCCCACTGGTCGGGCGGAGCAGGCCCGTGATGGCGTTGATGGTAGTCGATTTGCCCGCGCCATTGGTGCCCAGCAGCGACAGCACGCGCCCCTTGCGAACACGTAGCGATACGTCCTTGACGGCCTTGATGGGCCGGTTTGTCGGAAAGCACCCGAACCGGACCGGGGTGAACGTGACGGCGAGGTTTTCGACCCGGAGCTCGTCGGAATCGAGTGTCTGCTTGTGAATATCGGCATTGGGCTCGGCGCCGAGGCCCCAGTATGATGCCGTGAATGGGAACCACAGTGGATGCGGACCACCAACCACCTGGTTGATGTATCCGCAAATGCAAAAGAAGAGCAGCGGGTAGATGACCATGATGCCCATGGTAGCGGCGGTCGAAGGCGACGACCACGAATAAGGTACCGGGACCGAGTTGTCGATAAATTGGCGTGCAACTGTCATGTTGGCGGCACTCAGGTGCACGGTGATGTTGGCCGAAGTCACCATGGTCTGCATTTCAAACACCAGTTTGCCCACGGTGATGAAGGGCAGCAAGTTCCATGCCCACCCACTTGCGGCCGTTTTGAACAGGTCCTCGTATGCAGAAGAGGATCCAGGGTGGAGTGTGGCGAGTGAAGTGCCATCGAGCATGCCAAAGACGGCGGAACCGGCAATGCAGAGCATGGCTAGCATGCCCGCAAAGATGTTGATCGAGTACTGCCCATTCAGGGCCGCCACTATTTTTGCCATATTGTCAGGATCCGCAATATAAAAATTCACAAAGAAAAACATACCAAAAATCAGTCCAGTCGAAACAAGGTGGAATCCAGAGAGCAGCATGACGACAAAGACGACGAGCGGGTCCCAGTTGTACAGGGGAAATCGCAATGGGAATGCAGGGATCGCGAGCAGAGCAATGAGGGACGATGCAGTGCACATGATCACCACCGTCAGGAAAGTTGCAATCCAAAGGGCCGACTCGGTCATGCCGAGCTTCCGGAGGACGCCCAGAAGGCCCGTGTATTCTTTGTTTTTTTTTCGTGTGTGTATGTCAGTGTCGCATTTCACAAAAAAAAGGAACATAATAAAAAGCATACTCTCGTAGCCAACCAAATTGGCCATGATGAGCATCAGCGGCGCAAATCCAAGCACGATAAAAGCGGCGGTGAGCGCGTTTCCCATGGACTGTGAGAACTGGCCAGCAAAGCTGTTGATGGACGATTGCATCTCGCTCAACTGCGACCCAGGCTCGGCTGGGAGCGCAAAATGCGAGAGGGATACGTCGACCGCGGGATTGGGGACACCCAGCATGGAGCTCCTCTGGTGACAATGACATGCGTGAGAAATCTCATAACTCAATAGAAAAGGACAAGAGAATGCCAAACCGTTTTGAGGATGGCCTTGTCCAGTGCATGCTTGAATAAAATGTCATGTGAGCTGTACACGATGTTGGGGAGTACCGCGTCGCCGCTGTAGCTGTAGGTGACCATATCGTCCACCACCGGCCAAATCGTATAGTGGGTGCCATTGGCGGCGCGGATCCGAGCATCAGCGCTGCCGAGATCCGCTGGAATATTGTTGAATAACGGCACTGATCCAGTGGAGAAGCCAGCAATGGTGCCCACGGACGCAAATGTCGTAAAGCTGACGCCGAAATTAATGGGCCGCTCCTTGACGATTGCGGATCGCCGCGTAACGAGATCCGCTGCCAGCGCGTCGAGAGTCGGGTACGCGATCACATCTGGAGCACCCGTCGAAAGGCCAATATCGCTGGCAAGCTGTGCCACGACCGCCGCGTGATACGCATCGTTTGGCGCGTAAAGAATCCGCGGTCGCTGGCACGCCACTGTGGAGGATCCGGCTGCGCACACAGGATACGCGACCGGCAAGGGCTTTGGATCCGTCATGGACACGCTGGTGGCGGTTCCCGTGAACATGATCTGGTAGCTGTTTGTCATTGCACCCGAGCTCACCACGCTCAGCAGGAGCGCCGCGAGCGGCGA
>MU625056.1:0-12895 GCA_025349905.2 Blastocladiella britannica
ATGGGACGCGTGATGCACCCGATCATGCGCGTCACGACCCACCCGCCGCCTGCCCAAGACGCCAACCACCCCGTTGCCGCCGTCGCACCGAGGGTATCCCGGACTCCAGTCCACCATTTGCTGCGCTGTCCCAGTGCTCACTGCAAAAGCCAATGGTGGAACCGGGATGCCCTCGCTGTGGCGAACATCACCGCCAAGGCCCGCCGGGTCTTGGAAAACCAAGTTCAACGTCAGGCATATGATCCATAAAAGGTGATCCCAGACGATGTTGGCAATCCGAATGTTTCTCTCAAAGGTTTGAAAAAAGGAATATATGGGCCGCTCAGAAAATCATGCAGCGAACAATTGCTAATGAATGTTGGGTGGCCAGTAAGGTAAGTAACCTAGGAAAGAGGGTGGCAGGATGCGACGAGCAATTTTGTTCGCGCGACTTTTTGGGTCATCACGCCGTTTGTTGCTCTCTCGCCGTCGTCACTAACGAAAATGGACAACGAACATCTTGAACGCGATCGCGACCGCCCAGCGCTTGACCGGCCGCTACCTCTCGAGCCGTCGGCCCTGCCCGTTGCCTCCCTTCGCACGGAGCTCATTCACGCCATTCAGACCCACCAGCAGCTTGTCGTCGTTGGTTTGTATCCATTTTACTTTGCATTTGTTACACCCAGCTAACGCATACCCGTCGACAGGCGAGACCGGAGTACGCCTTCCTTATTTTGCCGTTTCTTCACGGAAATTCATTCGTTCCAATGGTCCTGATCCAGTTGCCAATGTACCATTAGTCGGGCAAGACCACGCAGCTTCCCCAGTACATTCTCCAGAGCGACCCCGACGTGCGGATAGTGGTGACCCAGCCGCGGTATATATACTCCCATTTTTTCATTTTTTTCTTTGGCCAAGAACTCATCAAGGTCACACAACAGCCGAATCGCTGCCATTACCAATGCACGGCGAGTTGCCCATGAAATGGACTGCGCTATTGGTGATCGCGTCGGGTACACGATCCGCTTTGAATCGGTGACATCGTCGTCCACCCGGATCAAATACGTGACGGACGGTGTTCTCTTGCGCGAGTTGATCCAAGACGACTCGTTACCGCAGTATTCGGTCGTCATTATCGGTAGGTGCCTTCATTTTTTTATTTATAACCGCAGCAAAACACTGATTTCATCACATTAGATGAGGCTCATGAGCGCACCGTCGGGACCGACATTCTCCTCGGTCTGCTCAAGAAATGCGTCGCACGTCGCAGTGATCTCAAGTTGATCATCATGAGCGCGACCCTCGGTACCTTGATCTTCTTTTTGTGTGGGCATGTTACCTAGGCTAACAACAAATAAGGAAGATGCGGAGCGGTTTTCGGACTACTATCACGAATGTCCTATCTTTCAAATTCCGGGCCGCCCATTCCCGGTCGAAATCATGTATGCCCGCGACACGACCCTTGCGCAGCTGCAGACGCGCTACGTGGATCAGGCGATCGAAACCGCCCTGCACATCCATAAGAACGAGCGTCCTGGCGATATTTTGGTCTTTCTTTGTGGATCCCACGAAATTGAGCGCGCTTGCGTCGAAATGATGGCTCTCGATCGCACATTGGATTACGAGCGAGACGTCAAACACTACTTTGCAGCACCTGGCACACACGTCGGTCGCGTCACGGGCGTGCAGGTGGTGGGCGTCCATGCTTCCATGGAAACCATTGACCAGCGGAGTGTTTTCAACCCTGCCAAGCCCGGGTTACGTAAAATTGTGTTTGCCACCAACATTGCACAGGTTCGGATTCCTTCAATTTATTTTATGCCATGGAATACCTTCGATGTAACACATACAAATCTTCAATAAAAAAAGACCTCGATCACGATTCCAGGCATCGTTTTTGTCGTTGACTGCGGGTTCGTCAAGCAAAAATCGTTCGACCCGACCACGCGCATGGACGCTCTCCTCGTGATGCCCATCTCGCGCTCAGCCGCCACTCAGCGCGCTGGCCGTGCCGGCCGAACGCAGGCGGGTAAAGCGTATCGGCTGTACGCGCACAAGGTCTTTGCAGAGGACTTTTCCGAGGACACGACGCCCGAAATCCAGCGCACGTCGCTCCTCGACACCGTTCTGGCCCTGAAGGAGCTCGGTATTGCCGACGTGCTCGGGTTTGACTTTTTGGACCGCCCCGACCCTTCGCTGGTGATGACGGCACTTCGCAGCCTCTACCTCATTGGGGCATTGGATGAATCCGGCCGCGTGACGCCTGTCGGGCACCGCATTGCGCAGATGCCGATTGCACCTTACGTTGGTCGGGCCGTGATTGCTGCCGCGGACGACTTTGCGTGCCTGCCAGACATGTTGATCTTGGCCTCGATGCTCTCTGTGGAACACATTTGGATTGAACCGCGTGGAAGAAATGCCTCTGACAGCGAGGCGCTCGAGCAGGCGGCCGAACGGCGGCGCAGCCTCGCTCATCCGACTGGCGACCACTTGACACTCATCAATGTCCGTTCTTTATTCTTTGTTGTTGTTTTCATGCGGGCACTTACTTTTAGTTGTCAGGTCTTTCGTACTTGGGCCAAGCAAGCGGATCAGCGAACGTGGTGTCGAGCCCACTCAGTCAACCAGCGTGCCTTACTGCAGGGTACCGCTTGCTTTCACTCACTTCATTTGATTTTCCTTCACTCAAACCTCCATTTGGTATATACAGCCAAAAATATCCACTCGCAACTCAGTGCCCACGTCTCGCGGTGGAAGACCACCAAACATCCGGCGCAGCAGCAGCAAGAGCGCATTGATCCCGTGCCCATCCTCAAGTCCCTGTGCACTGGCTTTTTCTCCCACCTGGCCAAGAAACAACAGTATCGCCCATCGTTTTACCAGTACTCGACCAACGTCACCGTGAATACGCCACACGACAGCGGCTCGGGGTTCATGTCGCTCTTTTTGCATTCCATGAGTTCGCTCTGCGATGCGCTGGGGATTATCCATGGCAAGCGCGGGGAGCTTGAATGGGTCATTTAGTACGTTTCCATTTTATATTTTGCTGCTGCTGAAGGTCCTGATCATTTTATACCACGATTTTCAGCAACGATGTTACGTTTACAAGTCGCGCCAACATGCGATACGTATCGAGGATGTGGGACTGGTCGTGGGTCCAGCCGTACTTGCCGCGCCTGCAAGATGCCACCCGCTTGGAGCTTAGTGGGGCAACGTCGATGGCTGAGGCAACACCAGAAACCTCCAAGAGCGAGGCGGCCGATCAAGAACAAGGGCAGCAGCAAGCTCAAGAAAAGGACACATTAGCCCAAGAGCGCGCCGCCAAGATCGAAGCGGCGCGGCTTCGAGCCCTCCAGCGCCGTCAAGCGCAGAAATAAATGCATGTATTTTTTGAATTTCAAATGGCGGCAGTGGGCGCGAGGCCATCGATGAAGGTCCGCAACCACGCTGCATGCTCCCGTAGTTTTTGCTCGGTTGCAGTGCATTGGCGCTCCACCACGTCCAGCTCAAGATTGGACATGGGGATTGCAGACGAAAATATCCTTGGTGGGTGTACCCTGACGCTTTGTGGCGGTGGAGGTGCGTGGTACGGCCTGACCATGGAGTCAAATTCGGGGCTGTCCATATAAAGTTTAGAGTACTGGCTGCAACAAGAAAAAGGAAAAAAAAAAAACGGCGTACGTTTGAAGCCGAAGAGCATGCCGCGCCTGGATTTTTCCAAGCAATGCGTGCAAGTTCGTCTCGGCAACAATAAGCTCGCTGTCCACGTCTCCAGGAACAAGATTGGCAAGCGACTCTGGCCGCGCCAGCTGCTCTGCGACGCGGCTCTTGAGGAGCGGCGGTCGGTTCATCATCGAAGGGCTCGAAATGGGTCTCCTGTGCTGCCGACTCGCGGCTCTTGCCGCCCGAGAGTGGGATTTCGAGTCGTGGTGGCGGGTGCTCATGATGGATGACGACGCGGATGGCGACCTCGTCCTGCTCGGTCCCTCCAAGTCGGAGCTGCGGGTTATTTCAGAGACGCTTTCGTCAAGCGTGCCAAGGGACTCGGCGCTCTGACGATGATGACGATGGGATGAGTGATGTTGATGTTGATGATGATGGCCCTGGCTCTCCTTGGCGTGATCGCTGTCGGGAGGTGTCGCCAGAGACGCATTGCCTTCCGTTTGGGTCCCTGCCGCTGCTGCGGACGACGTTGCTTTGGGTTGAATTGCCGACGACGATGACGACAACGAGGACACCCGCGCCGATGCTAGTTGCTTTTGAAGATCCGCCACTTGTCGTTCAAGCGTCGCGGTAAAGTCTTGTAGTTGCCTGTGTGAAGTTGCCTCGAGCCGCAGCCTCTCGGCAGTTTGTTCCAGCGCGACGCCACGGGCGACCTCTGCCTCAAGCGCTTGGCGAAGGAAAGCCAGCTCAGCGGCACTGGCTTGTTGGGCGGACTCGATAGCCGATTCAATATCACGGGCGTGCTGTTGTTGTTGAGCTTGTTGGTCGTCGGCGCCATGGGAATGGTTGATTGCTCGTTGCAGCTCTTGTTGGTGCACGAGACGCTCGCGCACCACCGCTTCTTGGACGGCACGGGCAACGGTTGCGGACAAATCGGTTTGTGAGGGAGTCGGAGGGTGACTATTGGCCTCGAGCGCCACCGCAAGTTGAGATTGAATTGCAGCGAGGGCAACGTGGTGCTCGTTATTGACTAGCTCGAGCGCTATTGCATGCTCTTGTCGGAGTTGCTCTGTGACGGCGTCGCGCGCAAGGCTCGCCGCTTGCTCGGATTGTTGGAGCACGGTGGCACGTGTATGCTCGAGCTCCGCTGCATGCTCTTCGGCCAGGTCCTGCCTGAGTCGCTCAATGGCGTCCGCGTGCCGGGATTCGAGGTCGTGTCGCAACTGAGCGACCGCATCCACTTGCTCACGCTTCGCTGACGCGAGCGCAACCGACAGCTCTGTCTCGGCCCGTGCTGACCGATCGACAAGCACCTGCTCGTGGTTCCGAAGCTTGTCGCGGAGCTCAATCAGGCTCTCCTCGAGCTCGGCAATGTGGCTGTGCGCGTCTTCGAGGTCGTGCCGCGCTTGGTCGCGCTCGAGCTCGAGCGATTCCAGTTGGTGCTGTGAGACTGCGGTTTGCCGGAGCAGCGGGAGAGACAGACCGGAGACCCGGGGAGAGGATGACGCCGATGCAACCGACGCTGCGAGGGATTTCCCCGACACGGACTTGCAAAGTGGGGCCGCTGACGCAGAAACAGCTGCTGCCACGTTGTTGCCCGAGCCGTGGCTCTCGGATACAATAGAAGCGTTGGAGGCCGAACGGGTCCGTGGTACGCTCACACGGCCTTCCTCCAGAAAGCTGCTCTGCCGAGAAATGTTCCCGGCAGACCCAATGCGGGATCTGGACGGATCGGTCGTGTCGGGTATTGGGGGAGCCTTCATGCCATTACTCAGAGGTGGGAGCGAGCTTTGAATGCTCGGGAGTTTCCCTTGGCCAATGGGAGGAAGGTCCTGCCGTGTAATGGGCCCAAGAATCGACTTGCTCTTAATGCCAGGTGAAGTCAACGGGGACTCGCTCTTTTGCGACTCCTATCCTTATTTCAATTCGTGAACCACACTCAAGAAAAAGAGGAAATTAGCAAAATACCAGTTGATGCGGCCCAGAGTCATGTTCGTCGACCTCCTCAGCCTCGCTGTCGTTGGGCTCCTTGTCATCAAGAGATCTGTTTGAGGCTGGATCATTTGCTTTATCGCGCTCACGCTGCAGCATTTTTCGGTAATACTCGTCGCAGGGATGCTCCCAGATCGACTCTTTTGTCTGTTTAATGGACCCCCCGAAACTCTGAGTAATGTATCTAATACGCGACAATGATATGAGGAGAAACTTACCTGAAAGTTATAATAGTATACTTCATGGGTATCCGTTTGACTGCAATCGCATTTATATTTAGTTCGATCAAGTCAATTTCGACCGTTTTGGTTGCGACTTGAAAAACGAGAGTACCATGGTTTCCATGCAGCAGGCAATGGGGCTTTAAGGCCCTCGCGCGCAATCCAGAAAAATGTAGTGTCGTGCTCAAGGTCCATGCCAAGAAATTCGGCATATTCCTCCACCTCTGGTCGAAGAAACCGATCAGTGCGAATTTATCGTGAGCGGTCAAAGAAACATGAATAAAACCTTTTTGACTTGGCTCATAGTCTGGGTCAAAGACCTCTTCGAGGACAGTGTCCGCCATGTTGATTTTTCGTTAAATCGCTGGACGTTGGGAAAGAGAGAATATCAATGTGATGATGTCACAATTTCCCTTCAAAAATCACAATTAACTCGAATACGGAAAGAATGGCAGTTACTGAGCATGCCGCCCGGCGGACCCGCGGAGCACAGCTATTATCCGACCCAGCGCAGGTTCCACAGCTGCGCGAGAAGCATGGCCCGGTATCCTCGGCAGTATTAGATCGGATTCATCCAACACCGTCTTCGTCGACATGCATTGCAGCCTACTGCACCACGGTCCAAAAACATGGCGATCCGCTTCTCAATGTGCGCCAATCCGTTTTGCAGCGTGCATTGAATCCAATGGCACAGCTCGCTCCGCGCCTTCAACGCTTGGAAAGGATGGCAAGCCCTGAATTGCAGCAACAACCAAATGCGCCGGCTGTGCTGTCTGTAGATGCAGTGAATTTTGTCCTCATTGAAAGTCTCTTCACGGATTCTCTGAAGCGAGAAGTCGAGGAGCGACAGATTGATGTTTTATCAAAGCTGACCCGAGTGTACTCGTCTGCATTGATGGTATCCTTATCCTTATTATTTCTTTTGTCCAATTAGCCGAGACTAATCGCGCCGCTAACCTACAGCCGCAAGAACATGTCTCTCCTATCGGCCGGATGTTGGTCACGGTAATTGAGCGGCTCGATGAAACGGGATCTCCAGGATTTGCACAGGTCATTGAAAAACTTGTGGCCGCTTGGTATGTTTCATAGAATACTCTTGGTCAGAGACAAACCTTAAGGACTCACATTTGATGTGCAGTATCCACCATTTTTCGCAGTTGAATCCAGAGCAAATGCAAATCGAAGGCATGATTGCAGTACTCTTGTCACAAAACCTGTCTCCGTCATGCAAAAAGATGATCATTAAGGTACACTCAATTTGAATTAGTGGTGGATCGTTGAAGCAAAAAACGGGTACTTACCAACCCAACTTTATACAGTCTGTTGCAGCGCATGACTTGGAGACCCACTTTTCGATCCTCGTGTACGTGATTTCATTATTCCCTCCCATATTGGCAAACGTATAGCTCACCTAAAATTTGTATACACAACAAAAAAATAGTCAACTGTTGCCGACTCTCAACGCGGTCCTGCCCACAACACAAGATCCAAAACCAATTCTCAAACTGCTCATGGTCTGGGCAGATGTTCCTGGCATCCACATTCGCCTCACGCTCCTCAATTTGTCGCCACTCCTCAGGGGATTTCTGCAGCATGTTGCTGACCCGGTTGTTCGGCTCCTGGCGATCCAATTGGCAACAAAAATTCTGATTCCCGCTCACGAAACCATCTCGTACTGGCTGCCCGTTCTCCATGCGATTGCACACGACCACCGTCTGACCAACGACGTGCTCTTGTTCCTGAGTTCGGCACTGGATGAGCAACCTGGATGTTATCCTGATCTTATTGCGTTTGTTGTTAAGCGTACCACATATGAGCTACCCAAGCAAGGGCACGCACGAGCCTGGTCGCCGCACACTGCTGCCCCATCAGAAGAAGGTCCTCTCAATGAGCTTCCTACGCCAGCCAAACTTGGCATGGACCTGGCCCTCGAGTCCAAACTGGCTGGGCTGCAGCTGATTGAGCAGTTTTTGCACGACGATACGGCGCGGTCCCTTGTTCTCTCGTCCGGGTACATTGATTTCTGCGTTGGGCACTTGACTTTTTCGCCTGCCGGTGGGTTTGACCAAGGGTGGCCGACTCGCGGCCTCAAGGCCATTCAAGCAACCGCCCTGGTGCACCTAGCGACCATCTTTTCCGCCGGAGACTTGTTTGAAGAGGTAGCCAACTTGGCGTGCGACCCAGTGCTTGTCACGTATCTTCGGGAGGCGCTTGCGGCCGACAATGGGATTGCCGACCGCCCCAACACCGTCAACCTGGTTGCGGGATGCGTGCCGCGGTTCCTGCACCTGGTGCGCACCATGTGCACCTATGGCGCCGACGTGCAGACCAAGCTCGGAGCCCAGGGGCTCGTGCACGAATGCATGTCGCTCATATCGTCGCGCGCTCCCGCTGGTGGGAACGTCGGCACATCCGAGTCGACCCGCCAGCTTGCGTGCGTGGCCTTGGCGGCACTGTGCGAGGGTGCATGCGAGCCCAACCAGCTGCTGGTAGCATCGATTCCGTCCGCGGTCTACACGCTGGCGCAGTTGATTCCGTGGAGCTCGGCCCATCCTCCGACGCAGCTTAAAATGCGCATTGCCGTGCTGGACGCTCTGTGGTCGGTCGTGACTGAGTGCCACCTCAACGAAGAGTCCTTTCTCGAAGCTGGGGGTATCTTTAAGCTGTTTGCACTGATTGCTGACCCTGGTGTCGAACGGAACGTGATGGCACATGCGCTGGCGCTGATTCTCGAGATGCTAGAAAACCCGAAAACACGTCAGCACGTGGTCACTTGGTCGAATGCATCCTATGCCAGCGCGCCGGCGCTCTTGCTCTCCATTTGGAGGCGTGAAAACTGTACGATCTCTCTTTTGTTTATTTTATGTCCATATTGACGATTGTTCTCCGTGATATAGCGAGCATGGAGTTTAATCGCCATCTCACGGCCATTGAAGAAATGGGCAACAACTTTTGCGTATGTCCTGCCATTATATTGTAACGAATACTGTTTCTCACATACACTTTCAGTGCAAAATATACGGGATTTTGAGCCACATTGGGTTTCACACCATGTATGAGGGCCTCAATGAGGATGATCGCAGGCTCCTGTATGGAGTACGTTATCCATTTTTTCGATCAGCGTCACAAATATGACTGACAACAACAATATTAAAAACAGATTGAACGCTACCTTGACTTCAAGATTGGTGTGATCTGGGACGAGATCGCGTTCGAGTTACAGTCCGAGGGCATTCGCCCAGTTTCTCCTGACCAACAAGTCCTAGACGCTGTGCGAGCGGCGGTGGAGGCCAAGACGGCACAAGTGCAGCGACTCCAGCGCGATTCCACACGCGAATTTACCGAACGCAAGTCGGCAAAGGAGGGCGAGTTTTTCTCCATCTTTATGCATTCGCACCACCTGATCAAGGAACCAGCAACCATGGCTCCTCGTGCAGCACCCGCCAAGTCAAGCTCATCCCCAATCGAAGGGCAGTCCATGACCGATAGAGGAGGAGACATTGCGCCGCCGCAACAAGGGACGAAGGCAAAACGGCGCGTTTCCCTGGGGTTCCTGGACGTGATTGCACCCGAGAAGGAGGCTCACCAGACAGTCGCTTCTGGACGGTACAAGGGTCTCGCACATGCGTCGGTTGTTCGCATGGCCGTTCCAGATGATGAGAAATAGAGGTCATTCACAAAAACAATCCAAATACAAACGAAATCTTTATTAATTAAAACTCGTCGTCGTAGTCAAGGGGCATATCGTCATGCATGATCGTGGTAGCGCCTCCGCCTCCCCGTTCGTCAGGATACCCGAGGCCGCCGTCGGGGCCGTCGGGGCCGTCCGAGCCGCCAAACTCATTTCCGCCGTCATGGCCAATCCCAGAGTGCGCCGTGCTGACGGCCTTCCACTCTTCAAGGGCGTAAAATTGGCCATGCTCGTCCACTAGCCGCGGAGACAGTGGGCCGTCGTGCACCTGGTTCTCGGAGCCCCATTCGGTGGTGGCAACGTCGTCGTAATGGTCGCCGCCAGTGGTGAACTTGAGCGCAAATGGCGGGTCAAGGCCGAGCTTGGTCTCTTGCACCGTGTCGGCCCCGTACGCGCAACGGTTCCAGTCGGGCAAGATGGTCGTGGGCCGCAGTCCGGGAAGGGCTGGATCGGAGCCAATTCGAACGCCAGTCACCATGCGCGAAGGAAACGCGGCGCCATGTCCGTTCGCGTGCGTGGCCCCTCCATGGACCGTCGGCGTCACCGCTGCTGGTGGTTGTTGTTGTGCTGCCGCTTGGGAATTTGCCTCTCGCTCTTTCCACCGTGTTCGGACTTCGGGGGCGAGCTGGACGAGCTGATATAGTGTAATTTGAGCCTTGGGCAAGAACCAAGAGAATATGGGGAAAAAAAACATACCTCTTCTCTGCTCACGGCATAACGAATACTCTGCATGACGTTGTCAAACGTCCGGGTATGATTGGCGTTTTCCTTGTCGAATCGCCAACGCATGAACCTCCAGTTGCCCGGGTAGTCCACGTGGTAGTTGCACTCGATCACGCGGTTGTCGCTATGCTGCAATTGGCTATACGAATTTGCTCGTTTCATGGTGAGTTGCTGGACAAAAAAAAAAAAGGGAGCGGAGAAAAACGCACAGTAGCACCTCAGGATCCAACTCGACAAGGTACGAGTAGTGGGTGTGTACTCTGCCGCCTTCCCAAATGCAGAGCGAGAGACTGCCGTCGGGCTGGGGACGAAGCAAAAAGTCGACGGAATTCTCTTCTGCGGGCTTCCATTTGAGGCTGTTTGTTTTTGTTAATATGGTTGGCTCATGTTTGAGAAGATGGGAAACAAAGAGAATACAAAATGCAAACATTTTTTGGTCCGTGCCCAGGGTATAGCAATCCTCTGACGACGTGAAAATAAGTCCATCCGATTTGTGCTTGAGGAGCGGCATCTCGGCAAAGATCTGGAGCCATTTATTGTGTGAGACAGGAAACAAAAGAAAAAAAGTAAAATGCACAGACCTGCTCAACAGCATAACTGAGGTGCATTTTCTTGTCTTCGATCCTGTAGTATGAGTAGATGAATGACACAGACAGCAACACATTAGAAAAGAAAAGAGATCCGTACTCGAATGGGATGCGCTGGATCAAATCTGGACGCTCAATCCTCATGCGCTCCAGTGGTTTGAGTACAAACTCGCGAAAGTGCTGTGAAGCATCCATGCTGTTACTTTTCTATGTTCTGAATCAAAAGAACAAATCAAGGATGCGCGCACCCCGAGCCGCTTGGTAAACGGACGGTCAATGAGAACCTTGCCACAGGTCGCGAGGCAGTCGAAAACGAGAAAGCGCGTCCGCGTCGACTTTGTGTCCATAAAGTGAGGCCAAGTCACGAAAAAAGAAAAAAATTGAGAAAGAATAGTACCCCGTCCGCCTCCATGTCCACGATCAGCTCGCCATCCAGGAGCGTGCCATTGTGAAACTTGGTGTACTGGTGGCGCCCCGGCTCGGGCGGGGTCGGCAGCAGGATTTTGGTGTAAAAGTAGGCGTTGCTGCGGTTGATGAGGAACGTTTCGAACTTGTTCTCGGCGCGGTTGAACGTCGCGTAGAGCAAGAAGCGCAGGCCGTCGGTCTTCTCGCACACAAAGTAGTTGTGCTGCATCAGCTCTTGCAAGTGGCCTTGCAGAAAGGATACGGGCTGCGCGCCGGGAAACGCGCGCTTGCGAGTCTGGAGCAGTAAGCTGACCTGGTCCTGCAGGATGGCGAGGTAAGGGCCGACCACGCTGACGCCGGGGATCGGAATGTCCTCGGGGGCGACGAACGCGTTTGCCATTCTAGCTAATAAGAGATTTTGGGAACTGGAGAGCGGGAAAGAGGCCCAGCCATTGCATTCCTACACGCCGACGCGCCACTCGTACACCTTCTTGCCATAGTACGCAGTGCTCAGGAGGCCCGACGCCGCCAGAGCCACCGTGTGCGGCTTGGGGTTGCGCAGCGCCCGCGGGCCCATCGCCAAAACCAGCACCAGCGACGTCACCACCGCCAGCTCCGACCCGTATGCGGCGTTAGTGTGGATCAGGTACCCGGACGCGGCGTACAGCGCGCTGAAAGACAGTCCCGCGATCAGGGACGGGCGCGAGCGGGCGCGGACAAAGCCAGCAACGCCGCCGGCGGCGCCTGATTCATGTAATTTTTTTCTTTTTCATTTCAATGATCGTGTGTGAGAGCCATTTTATGATGTGTAAACGCACAGAGAGCAGAGAGGGTGTAGGCTGGGTGCTGGGACATCGAATTTAGTTTGGTACTGTTAAATCGAAAGACCGAAAAACACCAAGTGCGAGCAACCCGAGGCGACGGTGTATAGATAATAAAATATATGTAAAAAGAAAACTATTCAAAAGCTGCAGTCGCTCACTTGACATACACCAGCGACTTCATCTCCTTGCGCGCCGACTCGAGCGCCTCCTTGGCGTCGCCCTCCGCCTTGGCCGCCGACACCAGCACCACCGACGCCGGCCGCTTGGTGGACCCAGCTGCGCCAATCTCCTGCTTGGACGGCACAAACACGTACGGGACATCATTTTCCTCGCACAGCACTGGAATGTGCGAGATCACGTCCACGGGCGTCACGTCGGCCGCGATAATCACGATTCTGTTTTTTTTTTTTTTCGAATTTGGTCAGTCTCATTTCTTCTTTACTCAAGAGTACAAGAATGTAAAAAGTACCCCTTTTCGCCCTTGCGCAGGGCCTTAACCACCTCCTTCATGCCGCGGCGCGTGGCCTTGCCAACAGTCGCCTTCTTGACGGTCTTGAGGAGCTTCTTGGTCAGGTCTGCGTCGGCCATCGGCGATGCAATGGGGGACACAAAGCGTGCCGGCGCCGTAGTCGCGTCGGTGGTCGCGTCCGAAGAGGAGGTAGTCTTGGACTTTTTGGACTTTTTGTCAACGTCCATGGCGGACGAGTCGCGCGACTTCTTTGATTCCTTGGCCATTTTTTACGATGTTAATTATTGAGTAAAATACGGTGTATTCGTGAGTTTGCTCGAATTAGCTGGGGTGGAAAAGTA
>MU625057.1:0-12887 GCA_025349905.2 Blastocladiella britannica
GCGTGTGTGGAAACTTTTGCTGGGTCATTTTGCCATTAAAACTTCACTCTTCCATTAAATCGTTACAACCCCATGACAAGCACCCCGCCTCACGCCGAACTCAACGTCCACGTCATCAGCCGCATCCTTGTGCATGCTGTGCTTGAGGATACCACGAACGAGCATTGTCCAGAGCGTATGTTCATGCTGTTGTCCAAAAAATCGCACGCAGCTGCCCGGACACAGCGACACCGGCTGGCTCAGTATGCCGGCGTCATGCTGCGCGCCGACGTGCCAAACGTGGTCATGGCCATTTTCCGTTGTGCATGGTTCCTGTCACCCGATAGGGCAAGCGAGCTGGGGTGGGCTGAAGCGCTGCAGGTGCGACGCTCTATTGGGCTGCCTTTCAAGTATACGAATTTGGCCATGGACTGGGCCAGCCACAACGGCCACGTCAATGTGCTCAACTGGTGGCGTGATTCTGGCCTTGAGCTCAAGTACTGGGATTGGGCCATGAACTGGGCCAGCGAGGAAGGCCAAGTCGATGTGCTCCAATGGTGGCGCGATTCTGGCCTTGAGCTCAAGTACTCGCAAAATGCCATGGACAGGGCCAGCAGGTGTGGCCACGTTGATGTGCTCAACTGGTGGCAGGATTCTGGCCTTGAGCTCAGGTACTCAGAGTATGCCATGGGCGGGGCCAGCTGCAACGGCCACGTGGATGTGCTCAACTGGTGGCGCGATACTGGCCTCGAGCTTGAGTACTCGAATGGTGCCATGAATGGGGCCAGCATGAACAGCCATGTCGATGTGCTCAACTGGTGGCGTGACTCTGGCCTCGAACTCAAGTATTCAAATTGGGCCATGGACATTGCCAGTGAGAAGGGCCACGTTGAAGTGCTCAATTGGTGGCAACAGTTTGGACCCGAGCTTGAAGCCTGTCGCCGCCCCTGAAATAAATCTGCATGACTTGGTGTTTTGAAATAAAAAGGAAAACCCACTCTTCCATTAAGCAGGACTGGCGTTCTTGTTTCGTTTTGTTATTGATTTGATTTGATTTGTTTTGCGCTCGTTCTTGTTTTGTTGTTGTCGTCTGTTATGGTTGGCCGTTCCTGTTGTTGTCACCATTGGCTTGGGCTGTTCCCGTCCAGAATTTGTCCCGCCACTCACAATCCACACGAGCCAAATTCTCACACTGTAATGGATCGACAGTCATTGGGAATTGGGAGAAAGTGTTGAGAGTAATTGTTGGCTTGTCTTTGCAAGTCAAAGTCAATACATTGTTGCACACAATCATATCTATACTTGTCTGCCGACCCCCCGCTGATCGGACCCTACCCGCCATCCATCTCAGTTAGTACAAAATCAAATCGGGAGAGAAACAGCGACCAACGCGCGTGACAGCCAGTGGTCACGGACAGGGACCCCAAATGCTCCAGATTGCGGTGGTGTAACGACTGCTGGAGGAGCACTGCGGTCCGTGGAAGGATTTAGAGAATATATGCTTGCCAAACAATTGACTCGCGACAGTGAACCAAAGACAAGTTCCTGTCGCGAGTTCCCAATACATTAAATACGTGACGTCTGAATCGTCACAGAATTGCGCCACCACTCGAGCACATCGACATGGCCCTTCTCACTGGCCCAGTCCATGGCCTGCGACGAGTACTTGAGTTCGAGGCCAGAATCGCGCCACCAATTAAGGATACCAATGTGGTCTTCCTCACTGGCCCAGTCCATGGCACTATCCGAGTACGTGAGTGGCAACTCAAGGGAGCGTCGCACCTGCAGCGCCTCAATCCACCCCAGCTCGCTTGCCCTATCGGGCAACAGGGACCATGCACAACGGAAAATAGCCATGACCACGTCTGGAGCGTCGTCGCGCAGCATTACACGGGCATATTGGGCCAGTCGGCCTCGATGTGCCTGGGCATCTGCCAGGGATTCATCGGACAATCGTTTGTACTCGGCTCTGGACAGTGCTCATTCGTGGTGTCCTCGAGTACAGCATGCACGAGGATGCGGTTGATGACGTGGACGTTGAGTTCGGCGTGAGGCGGGGTGCTTGTCATGGGTTATGATTTTGAAAATATTCTGATAATTCTGATTTGGAGTTGAGAACAAGAAGCACAGCAAATCTTTTATTTTTTTTGCAGTCCGACACACATCACACGCAGAAAAAGATGGCTGCATCCAATCCCGAGGTTTTGCGCATTCTTGACGAGACCATCACTTGTCTTCAGGCAGACTTGCGACTACGCCGAGGCACTTGCCACGGCCGATGCAATTGCTGCCAGCTACAGCAAGGAACGCGTCCTGGACGACCTGCGCAATCGTGATTCGGCCCTCTACCGCGCCATCCCATTCAGGCTGCTCGCAACCAGCGACAAGGGCCGCAAGTACCTTGAGATGTTCCGTGCCGTTGGTACCCCATTCCACAAAAGACAATGGGTCGGATCGAGGAATCCGTGTCAGAGTCCGGCTCAGAATCCAGCTCAGAGTTCA
Organism: Blastocladiella britannica; assembly: GCA_025349905.2. Lineage (NCBI taxonomy): Eukaryota > Fungi > Blastocladiomycota > Blastocladiomycetes > Blastocladiales > Blastocladiaceae > Blastocladiella > Blastocladiella britannica. The sequence goes on from MU625057.1 coordinate 2,482, forward strand.
GTTCCAAGTCCAGTTCAGAATCCAGTTCAGAATCTGGCCCCAGCATGATTGACCAGCTGGCTGAGGAACTTGCAGGCGACCTTGGTATCCGGGGCGGAGACTTTGACATGATGCGCGATGGGCCGCGATTGATGGAGGACGTGGCACGCATCATGACGCGCAAGATTGAGCGTGGCCAAATCGACCCCATGCAGCTCTTCCAGCACGCAATGGCTGCACTCCAGCAGCTCGAGGGAGACCCGGCTCTGAGCGACCCAATGTTGCAGACGTTCCTTGGTGGCGGTGGTAGCAACCCCCATGTGATGCGAGATATTGTCACGTCCGGGTCAGGGGTGGAGGCAGGGCAGTGCCGGTTCAGGGGGTTCGAGGTAGGTCCGGGAAAAAGGTCAAATGTATTAAATAAAATAATTGACTTGCGACACTGGACCAAAGACAGATGGATCCATGTCGCAAGTCCTCTACGTGAACGTGCTTGTGACGCCGAGCGTCACAATGGCGGCTGCTCGCGTTCCCGGCTCGATTCGTCTGACGGACGAATGGGCAGGTCTGATTGCCACTTATTGTTGAGTTTTGGCATCAGGCTCAAGGCCGGGGCGGGTTCGCTCAAAGGCATATCCACAGGAGCTCCAGTAAATGGGTGGAAAGAAGGATATGGTCAAGCTGTGGCCAAGATGCGGCCTTTTTTTTGGCGAAAAAAAAAAAGACCAGTGGCGCATACAACAGTGGGAGCAGCAAGCAGGTTGATAGTGTCGTATTATATGAAGAGAGCAACAATGATTGTAATGTCCAGGAGCAGAGGGCGATCTGTTGATCCGGGTGACCGAGGTGGATGGATGACGAGAGAATATAATAGTACGAATAATAATATATATTGTTTCGCACGGGAAACCTTGATTGGAAAAGTCTAAGCGGGGACAACGACTAACAGGCGGGCCATGGATCATGACAACCAGAGTCGGGCAAGGATAGATTACATAGCATTACAATAGAGGCATATTGGCTAATGGCTCCATGCTCCGTCAGTTCGTTCAGCTGCGCTGGCGAAAGAAAAAAAAAGGGCAAGATGGCCTCTCCAAATTTTTCAAGGGTATGTGCCACCAACTCGAATTCAACAATTCTTTTTTTTTATTTTACTTTATCGCCAAGCGCACCACCTCGGGCCGGTCTTCTTCTTTTTATTTTCTGTCTCTGTAATGTCTCGATTCTCGTCTTGCACCAGTCGATTGTTTTTGTTATGACCATATTTGGCTCACCATTGTTGAATGTAGTTTGATTCCCCGCAAAAGAGTCAAGTACCGGCATTGATTGCACCCAAGCGACCCGGAATGTCGGATCAAAGTGCCCAAACCTCGAGATCTCCTCCTCCACCGCTTTCCTTTGGCACTTTCCCGCAAGGGACGAGTTCACGTATTCAGACGCGTCAAGCTCTTTTGTGATTTAAAAAAAGAAAAAAAAATATTGCCAATTCAAGTACATTTTTACACCCGACAACAAAGATATCATGCCACTGGAGGCCGCACCGGCTTGCCCTTGGTCGCATTAATCATTTCCTCCTGTGATAGCGTCTCGAACTCGACCAATGCGCTGGCCAACCGCTTGAGCTCGGTTGACCGCCCCTTGAGCAACGTCTTGACGCGCGCGTATGACTGCTCAACCAATGCCTTGACCTCGTCCTCAACCACCTGTTTGGTGGCCGGACTCAACCGGTCGTACGCCTCGTCGTCGGCGCCCGGCAACGCCACCAGCCCAACGCGGTCGCTCATGCCCAGCGCCGTGACCATTTGCCTTGCAACGCGCGTGGCCTGCTGCAAGTCCGAGTGCGCGCCCGAGGTGACGTTCTCGGGCCCAAACACGAGTTCCTCGGCCGCGCGCCCACCCATGGCCACGTCAATCATGGCCAAGTACTCGCGCCGCGTGTAGCTGTCCTTGTCCATTTCGGGCAGCTGGACGGTCATCCCCAGTGAGGAGCCGCGGGGCATGATGGTGGCCTTGTGCAGCGGCATGGCGCCCGGGGTGTGCATGGCCACCAGTGCGTGGCCGCCCTCGTGGTACGCGGTCAGGTTGCGCGAGGCTTCGGTCACGATCGCCGACCGCCGCTCGGCGCCCATCAGCAACTTGTCCTTGGCAAACTCGAAGTGGCGCATGTGGATCGCGGTGCACCCGTCGCGCGAGGCCTGGATCGCCGCTTGGTTGATCAGGTTGGCGATTTCGGCTCCTGTTAAATTTATGTTGAGGGGCCAATACAAAAAGAAAAAAAAAAGGACAAACCAGAAAACCCAGGCGTCCCGCGCGCAATCACGCTGAGATCTACGGCCGCGTCCACAGTCTTATCCTTCAAGTGCACGTCGAGGATCTGCATCCGCCCACGCACATCGGGCAACCCGACCGTCACGTGCTTGTCGAACCGACCCGGCCGCACCAGCGCGCGGTCCAGCATTTCGGGCGAGTTGGTGGCGGCCATGACAATCACGCCCTCGGTCTGCGCGAACCCGTCGAGCTCCACCAGCAGCTGGTTGAGCGTCTGGCGCATAAATGACTGGTCCTTTGGGTTACGTTTCCCGCCGATCGCATCGAGCTCGTCGATGAAGATGATGGCGGGCGATTTCTTGCGGGCGGCGGCAAACAGTTCGCGGACGCGGCGGGCGCCCACTCCCACGTACCTATTGTCACAATTTTTTTTTTTGCAGTGAGCCCCAACAGTAAGAAACAATCGGTAAAGATAAAAACGTACAGCTCGTCAAACTCGCTGCCCGACATGAAAAAGAATGGCACCCCGGCCTCGCCCGCGACCGCGCGCGCCAGCATGGTCTTTCCCGTTCCCGGCGGGCCCGTCAGCAAAACACCCCTCGGCATGCGTCCACCCAGGCCCGTGAACCGCGACGGGTCCTGCAAGAACGCGACGATTTCCTCCAGATCCTGTTTGGCCTCGTCGCATCCGGCCACATCGGCCAGCCGCGCCGTGGGCATCGACAGCGGGTCCACGAGGGCCCCCGAGCCCGTGGACCCGAGCCCCGCCGGACCACCGGCCCCACCAGGGCCGCCGCCGGGACCGCCGCGGCCCAGCGCGCCCGTGGAATCGAACAAGAGCCCGATCCCGGTCAACAAGAAGAACGCCCAGGCGGCGGTCTTGGCGATCGAAATGGCGGCGGACCGCGCCGTGAACGGCGGGGCGGCCGAATGCACGGCGACGTGTAAAGGCTGGGTCGGGGACGTGTGCACGTCCATCGTTGCCGTTGCCGTTCCGATGGGCTGGTACCGTGTTGCCGACGACGGGCGCTGAAGCGAGTCCGCCATCGCGTCCTCCATCGCCGGAGTAGAATCGGACCACAGGGCGCGTAGATTGGGCACCACGGCGTCGGCGCGGCCGGCCCGCGCCAGCGCCACCACGTACCACTGCAGCACGTCGTCGTTGACCGCGTACCGGCGCGACTCGACCCGGGAAATCACGCGTGCGAGCGCGTCCGAGCTGTTATTGCGAAGGAGCTCGGCGTACAGCGCGGCCTGGGTTGCGGCGTCTTTGGGCCTCGCTTCGGCATCGGCGGCAAGACGGTCGAGGCGTCTTGAAGGACTGGTGTTGTTATTACTGTTGTTGGGAAACAGACGCGTCGGGGACGGAAAGAGCGACGATGAGGACGAGTAGGCACGACGGCCAGAATGCTGTTATAAAGGGGGTCCAGTCAGTCCCTGCCCTGACACCAAAGCAGAAATACAAATAAAATACCAGAAGCAGCGCCAGAGTCGATCGGGGCAGTGGAACCGACCGAAGCAAGTAAGGCAGCCGAGGAGCTCGGCCGGCAACGGTGCGCAGTCCGGCGACCATTGTATTATTTTGTTTTCTCTTTAAAATTTCGCAAAAGAGGAAAAATTATTATGGCAAAACATCAAGATCGACCTCTGACGAAGATGTTGAGTAGCTGGTACCTGATGGTATTGGCGTTGGTAATGGTGCTGCTGTTGTACGACAATAATCTGATACTCTGGTTCTTGACTGATCGTCCTCACCAATTACCACACACAGCCCGACCACGGTCTTCGCCACATCTGTTCAAGTGGCCCATGTGCGCGTCGCCGCCGCCCTTCCACCCTCAGCTGCCGTCGTGGCCGCAGCTGCAGAAGGTGCGGCCACTAACAATGCTCAGACTGCTGCCGGTGGTCTCGTCGCTGGCGGAGGATCGCTGCGCGTCAACATGACCTCCGCCGGGTCCATCCCGCACCACGGCCACGTTGATCTGTCTGTCCACGCTGCTCCTTATTCCAAGTCAACTCAAACTAACACCATAACAACCTTTAGAGCACTGCCCCTGGGTCGCCACCGCGTGACCCTGGACCACCCGCAGTACGTGTTCCCGGACCTTTTGCTGACGGTCACTGCCAACCGCATCGGCGCCCCTTACCTGTCGTCCGCGGCGCTCGCTGCTCCCGACCGCTCCAACAAGTACAAGGGCAAACAGGCCACGGTCTCCAAGGCCGGGGTGGTGGAGTGGGAGGCCACGGCGCCTCGCCAGTACTTTGAGGTGCGGCCCGGGTTCAACCCACTGGCGATGCTCGGGAACCCGATGCTGCTGATGGGGCTCATGAGTACGGGCATGGTGGTGCTGATGCCCAAGTTGCAGGCGATGCTTCTTGGTACGTGTACCCATTTTTCTTTTATGTTTTTGAATGAAGAGGCTGACTTTGGACGTGATCCATCTAGACGACAAGAAGGACGACGTCAAGGAGGACACGCAGTCGGGATTGGCCAAGTACTTTAAATCGTTGTGATCAATGAAATTCTTCTTTTTCACATTAACCATTTCCCATCACACCAACAATTGAACTATGGCACGCCCAAGCACCAGTCACGGCGCCGCCGGCAAAAAGGAAATCGACGTGATCATGGTAAATTCATAATGCCAAAATGGAGGTGGCGATCGACTAAATGCTTGCAAAAAAAATTTAGAAAGTCAACTCGGACGACGACCTCCTGTCCGCCTTGAACGGCTCCGACGCGCTATGCATTGTCGACATGTACCCTCACTTTTGTGGTCCCTGTGACCCGATGACGTCCGTGTTTAAGCGGATCAAGGTCGATTACGGGGACACGGTCTCGTTTTTGCAAGCGCAAACCGACGCCATCTCGTACTTTGCAGGCATGCGTGACAAGTCCATGCCGTGTTTCACGTTATGGGTCCGTGGGGTACTGGTGGGGATCGTGAAGGGATCCAATGCGCCCGTCATGGAGCGCATGATCAAGGAGCAGACGGAAATGAGCAAGATCACAAAGGATCGCAAGCCGGTTCGTTCGTATTTTATGCATCCTTGGGCAGCATACTCACATATATATATGTACAGTACATTCCCGACATTGACATTCCTCAAATGATCCGACCCGGGATCGAGTTCACGCCAGGCAACACGGCGCTGCGCATGTCCACGACGGTATCCACAGCATCGGTCGCCGACGACAACTTTACGGTGTCGATCGTGAAACCCGATGCGGTGCAGCCGCACATTGTCGCCGAAGTGGTTGCGGCCGCTCACCGCTCGCATTTCACGATCGCCAAGGCGCGCAAGCTGTGGCTCAGCGACGCGACCGCGCGGGCGCTTTACGCCGAGCACGAGCACAAGCCGTTCTTTGGGGAGCTGCTGGATTACATGACGTCGGGGCCCGCGCTGGTCCTTCTGCTGACCCGCGACGCCAGTGCACTGGCGGCCGCCGCCGAGTCCAGCGGTGATACGAGTCCCACCGACAGCCCGGACCCGAACGCGACCCCGGCGGCATGGCGTGCCGTTGTAGGTCCCGCGTCGCCTAAGCACGCGCAGGAAGTGGCCCCGCAGTCGCTGCGCGCGCAGTTTGGCCGCGACGGGCTACACAATGCGCTGCACGCGTCCGACTCGGCCGCGTCCGCGCGCCGCGAAATGGACTTGTTGTTTTCTCCGTCGGTCCCCGCGCTCCCTTACACGTTACCGTCGGCGTCGGCGGCCGGCAACGATGCGGGCATTTCGGCCGAGCAGACGGTGGTAGTGATTGGTCCGCGTGCGGCCGCCGATCCGGCCGCGGTGGAACTGGTCGTGCACCGTGTACTGTTCTGGGGCCTGGAGATTGTCAAGCGCGCGCCCGTGGTAATGTCGCGCGACGAGGCCGCCGAGTGGTTGCAAGTCACTGTGCCTTCCAATTCGCCGTCATCGTCGCCCACGGGTGAGGCCAATGGTCATGGCGAGTCCCCTGATGCCGATGCTGAAGCCGAAGCGTCCGCGACCGAAACCTCGGCCGCTTTGTCCCTGTGGTCGTCCGGCCCAAGCTTGGCGCTGGTTATCCGTGGTGCCGACGCCGTCTCCCGCGCCAAAGAAATGGTCCACGGCGACCACCCGCGCGCGCTCGCCCGCAGTGTACCCTTGCCGCTGTACGTAGCCGAAACCGCCGAAGCAGCATTACGCGACGCCGCCCGAATGCTACAGTCGCGCCCGATCTCGTCCATGCCCAATGTCCGTGGCCCCACCCGCGAACGCACGCTCGCACTCATCAAGCCCGACGCGTATCCGAAACGCGACGAGATCATTGCCGCGATTGAGGTGCGCGGATTCAAAGTGGTCGCCAAGCACATGGACCTGCGGCTGGATCCGGCGGTCGCGGGGGAGTTTTACCGCGACCACTTGGGCAAACCGTTTTACGAGGAACTGGTCGAGTGGATGGCGTCGGGACCTATTGTGGCTCTGGTGCTGGAGAAGGAGAATGCGGTTGTCGCTTGGCGGTACGTTGCCTTTATCTGCTATGTGTGAGCGAGACTGATCTGGTACATATAGAGACGCCATGGGCCCGACCAATGCCATCAAGGCGCGCGAGATTGCCGCCGACACGTATGTACTCATTTTTATTGTAATCCACCCAAAGAAAAAAACCAACGTCAATATATGAATAGCCTCCGAGCCTTGTACGGCACCGACGGGTCCAAGAACGCGCTGCACGGCTCCGACTCGCCCCTCAATGCAGTGCGCGAGATCGGGCTTCTGTTTGACCCAACGCTTTCGGTAGTCCCTGAGTCACGTGGGGGATCGCGCATGCCGTCCCGCACCACTTCGCTCGTACACCTGGGCATGATCGGTAGTGCCGGTGGTGCTACTGACGCACACGATGTTACTGCTGCTACGGGTGCTGTTGCCACGGGATCCGCACACCCGTCGCGACCAACCAGTTCGTCCACCAAGCCTCACCATCCTTCACCCGCTGCTGCTCCGGCCGGACATGCAGGGGGCGGCCCGTCTCGGCCCACGTCGGGAGCGCCGCGGTCGACGTCGCCTAAACCCACGCGGCCATCGTCATCAGCAGCAGCGGGAACAGCGGGAGCGACGTTGAAGCCTTCGCGGCCAGGATCTTCGGCAGCGTCAGGAGCAGCGGCGCCAAGCAAGCCGGGGAGTGCGGGTGCGTCGTCGCTGCGCAAGTCTCGGGCAAAGCTCGACGGGTCCAAGGCGTCGAGTCTCGGACTGGCGAGTGGTGCTACACCGACAGCGCCAGTTCCTTCGTCCGATGCGAGTCCTGTGGCGGGTGCGGATGGGAATGCGGCTGTGTGAGATACTGTCAAATTGTGACTGATACATTATTGAACTTTGACGTGCAACCAAGAACGTGACCTCCGGCCAACTCTCGAAAATCCATTCTCATAAATACTGGCATGCCATCCACCGCATTCCGCCTCTCTCGATTGAAATCTACCGCACTCCTCCTCCTCAAGAAGCGTTTTGGCTTGGTCTCTAAACTGGCTGCCGTTCGGGCGTATATTTCTTTTGGAGGGCACCGACAGTGCTCAGACTAACTATCGTCCACAATTTCTCTTCCCAACCTGCCTCATGGTGTAAAACCCCTTCTTGTTAACTCTTGTCTTGCCGGACGTCTTTTTTTTTCTCTTCTCCGGAAGTGGAAACTTGGTCTGTCCGCCAGAGAAAAGACTGAAATAATGCTTGCTTGCATTTGTTGTTTCTTTTTGCTTTCTGGAGAGTGCGAGCTTGAGGAGTCGGTGGTTGATAAGCCGAGGTTAATTCGGAGGGTTGAGAGGCCGTTTGATATTCTGTACCTTTCGCAACTGCTCGCTTTCGAGTGAGCGTGTCGCTATGCGACTATGAGTGTTGGGGGCAACCATCGAACGGACATTTTCCAATTCATAATCAATTTACGCTACTATTATGCTTGGGACTGACTGTCGCCGTCGTTATCTTCTTCTGCCATTTGCTCCGGATCGCGTGTGATGGCGGCGGTCCCCCCACTCCCGACTTCGGTCCACGGCACTTTGCGTTTGGGGTCGCGCTTGGCTTCGGCCTGGAAAAACACCGACTTGCGCGGCGCACCCGGTCCTCCCCCAACCGCTACTGGAGGTGCTGCAGGTTGCTGCTGCTGCTGCTGCTGTGATCCGCTCAATAAAGCCGCAATGCCCTTCATGCTCCCGACCGACCCCCGTGTCCGTGCCACCGGCGATTGTTGCGGTGCGGCCGCTGTCGCTGCCGGTGCAGCACCGGTCGCCAGCTCGCGCCGCCGCGCCAATGCACGAAACACTACGTCGTCCTTCACGGCCGGTACAATATTGAACGGCTGCACGTACGCCGGCGGAACCACGGTCGGCGGCGGAGCGGGTGGAGGCGGGTGGTACATGACTTCGGGTTTCTGAAAAAAAAAGTCTCACAATAAGAAAATAAGCAAGTTTGATTTTGTTGTAAAATGGGCGGATCCATACCTGGTTGGTGACATTCAAATAGTTTTGCAAGAACAGGAGTCGGGCGACTCGATCGTTCATACCGGCGTACTGGTCCCGAATCGCCGTCAAGTGGGAGAGATTTTGGGCGACGAGGTCGGGTGCGTACTGGCGCTCTGTGAGGGATGCCAAGTCGCCTTTGAAACGTAATTTCAGTTGAGCAGATCAGTTGAAAAGGGCAAAGCAAACAGCATACCCAACTCGCGTCCGTACGACAAGTACACTTTCTGAGTGAACGGTAAGTACGACGGGTGCGGAACCGCCTTCACGGCCATCACCCCATCGCCGGCCTCGACCGATTGCTGTGGCGGGTTGATCCGTGGGAACAGCGAGTACGCCACGAGCTCGTTTGGGGATCGCTTGTCTTCTTTGAGCTATTTTTCCAATCCTTTAGCACTTTCCATTTGGCGATAACTGAAAAAAAAGCAAAAAGTACCTGAGGAGAGTACCCGTATCCAAACGACCCGTAGTTGAAGGTCATTTCCAGCTCAATGTCCCCCACTAGCCGGTGCTCGTCCCACAGGTCAAACACGGACGCGATCGGAGAGACAGAGATGATGTCGTGCAAGTGGAACGACACCGATCCGACCAGCGTGGTGCGTGCCGGGTCCGACGGCGTGACTGCCAGGATCTGCAGCTTGATCAAGTTGAACGGGTGCTTGCGCGACCGTGGGACCTATGTAATCTCTACATGTCAATATACAATCCGGATCCGTAAAAGGATGTCGTACCGACACCGAGAAATGCTGCGCCTGATCCCACCTCAACACTCCCTGTGTCAACGTGACAACGTGCGTCTTCTTGGCGACTCCACGCACCGTGGTAGTCGCAAAGCACCCAGTCACTGCGCTCCCAACTCCGCCGACGCTGGAAGCGATCCCGCCACTGCTGGCTTCCATGGCCCCGCCCGCACCATGCAAGTCCAGGAAATGCGCTTCCTTGATCCGAAGCGCCAGTACGCCCGTGACTGTTGGCCGCGAATCCTCTTCGGCCATGAGCAGGCGACGCAAGGACGCCAGGTCGTCGAGTGGGGACCGTTGGGTTGTGGACGAGGCGGCGGGATTGGCGGTGGATGGGCCGCCGCCAAGGCTGCCGGGATTGGGTAAAGTCGCGGCGGAGACACCGGCGGACTGCGAGCCGCCACCGCCTGACAGGCCACGGGCGCCAGTAGTGGATTGGGACATTTTCTTTCTTGATTTGGTTGATTGTTGGTGATGGGAAAGAGGGAGATCCGATGATGGGAAATGCACCTCAAATTTTTCATCAACTCATCCAATTCACTTCCCTGGAGGTGCTTGAACTTGGGCTCGTACTCTGGGCGGCCTCGAGGCATTGACGGTCGTGGCGAGAATGTAGCTTTACAAAATGGCTCCAAGTTGCTCTTCGCTTTCACAACACAATAAAACCGAGAGAAAAAAAAAAAGAATGCTCGCACCCCTCCGCCGAACCCTTGTCGCGGCACCTAGCAGCTGCGCGACCGCGTCAATGGCCATTCCGACGAAGATTACGACCAACACACGTCGTGTGCTTTCTTCATCATCAACAGCAGGCTCCACCCGCACTGGCAGCACCAACGCTAAGCCAAAACGGAAGTCATGGGTCAGCGACCGCACCAAGCGCACCGGTACCCTTTTTATTTCCTTGGTCCACCTTGGTCCACTACGGTAAATTAATTGAAGTCAAAAA
>MU625058.1:0-12828 GCA_025349905.2 Blastocladiella britannica
TTTGTTTCATTTTTCACGAAAAAGTCAATATCAAAAATGTTGAACTCGTCCATGTCCGATTACAAGGTGATGGAGCGCCTAGGCGAGGGCGCGCATGGGATCGTGGTCAAGGCCCACGAGCGGCGGTCCGGCCGCACCGTGGCCCTCAAGAAAATTGCCGTCAAGCCGTCAGCCCCGCCACTTCCCTTGACCATCTTTCGCGAAATCAAGGCATTGCAGCACCTGGCGCCGCATCCCAACATCATCACCCTGGAGCACGTGTTTACTCATGGATCGTGCTACACGCTGTGCTTTGAATACGTTCCCATGGACCTATCCAGCATCCTCAAATCGGCGGCAGCGGCGGCCGCTGGGAACGGGACCGCTGGGAATAACGGGTCGCGGATTCCGCCGCTGCATACCAAAACTTGGCTCCATATGCTGCTGCAGGGTGTCGAGCACATGCACACGCTCGGGATCGTGCATCGCGACCTCAAGCCGGCGAATCTGCTCATTGCCGCCACGGGCATGCTCAAGATCGCCGACTTTGGGCAGGCGCGATTGTTGCCGACGCTCGAACACGACGGACCTGAGGCGGCAGCTGCACCTCTGTCGCACCAAGTCGCCACTCGATGGTACCGCGCGCCCGAGCTCTTGTATGGCGCGCGTCACTACTCCAATGCGGTGGATCTGTGGGCGATCGGGTGCATTTTTGCCGAGTTGCTGAATGGATTGCCCCTGTTTCCCGGACAGAACGACATTGATCAGCTCTACGTCGTATTGTCGACCCTGGGTACGCCGACTGACGAGGAGTGGCCGGTATATTCTCTTTTTTCTTGGGTGTCCACTGGGTCACTGACATGAGTGAATAGGATCGGACATCGCTGCCCGACTACCACAAGATCCACTTTCCCGACTTTGCCAAGAAGCCGTTTGAAGAGCTGGTGCCGCACGTGTCGCCGACTACGTTGGACCTTCTCCGCCGGTTCCTGGCGTACCACGGGCCTGCACGTATCTCTGCCATGGCCGCGATCCAGCATGCCTATTTTGCAGCGCCACCGTTCCCATGTGATGGGACAACGGCGGTCTTGTCAATGGATTTTCTTCTCTGATTTTTTTGATTGTCCTTGATTTTTGATAAATTGCACAACCGCCGTGCATGCAGCATCGTCCGCCGAGCGCAAACCAAATGCAACAGCCCCATCGGCTTCCGGACCGACCGTCAGGACCTCCGCCTCCGCCTCCACGTGCGTCTTATACGCTTGCTATATTCACCAAGCACGACCAATGTAACTGATTGATTGAAATAATAATACAGCCAAGATCCGGCGCACGTCCACCGAAAAGACCGAGCCCCTGGCAGCACGCCTGGCGTCGGCCGAGCTGATCGACCGCATTCTCGACCAGCATGAGCTGCAGCAAGTCTTTGAGGCGGTCCGGGCCGCGCCGGCCGCCCTGGCTCACCGCGCGCGCGAACTGGAGGCGTGGTGTCTCTCAAAGCTGTCGCAGCCATTGCCAGCGCCCGTTATTCGCGCCACCGACCAGGCCAGCCATGGGAATGGCGGCGGAGGCACTCTCGCAGTCGTGCATCCGCTGCCACCACCACCACCACCACCACCCATGTCGCCAACGAGGGCTGCTGCCCCTCCGAGTGCGACTGCGTCTGCTGCCGCAAGTGCCGCGGTCGACGTCCCCTCGTCTCCGCATGCGATCGCCTCTTTGCCAGCAATGCCAGGGACGCCGGCAAAAAAGAAAAAGAAGCGGTCGCGCAAGAAATCGACCATGTCGGCGGCGTCGGAGATCGACCTCGCCGTCCCTGTCGCGATCGCGAGCGCGGTCGAGGCCGCGCCGACCTCTGCCGCCTATGCGCCGCCCTCTGCTCCTACGATGCTGGCAACCTCTGCGCCTCCGGTATTGGTGGCCGCCGGTCCTGCTGCAGTGGCCCCTGACGTCACGAAACTGCCCAAGCAGAAGCTGAAGAAACTGCAGAAACCGCTGCAGCGGCAACCTGGTCCCGGTGTGCAGGCACCGACGAGCGCGTCGACCGCTGCCACGCCGGTAACCGCCGCCATGCCGGTAACCACCAACGCAGTGCCTCCAGCTGCCGCGCCAACCGCCAGCGCGCCGACGCCTCCTGTCCGGCAGATCCCTGCCGCTCGCCAGCGCTACCCGCCGAACGCGGAAACCTTGTCTGCAGTGCACGCGAGTGCACCCAACACCCCTCGCACGCAGCTCATTGTCACTATGCCGCCTACATTGTCTGCATCTGCACCAGCAATCGTAGCAGCACCCGTACTAGCAGCAGCCGTACCACCAGTTGCTTTACCGTTGACTATTGCCGTCAAGGTGCAAGTACCAGCACCAACTCATGTGTCTGCTCCGACCAAAGCGGCAAAGACGACTGCACACGTCCCAGCCGCGATCGCAGCCCCACCCAAACCACCACCTGTCGCCCGACCCATGCCCTTCACCCCCGATCCCCGGTCCAGTGGCCTGATTGATCTCGATGACCCAGAGCTGTACGAGGACGATGACTGCGACAACGGCACGAGTCCCATGGACATTACACCTGTCAGTCCCTCGCGCCATCCCGCTGTCGCTGCACTCAGGAGGCCCGAGCGCCACCGTTCGCTCGATTCCTGGACAACCAGCGTCGCGGCCGAGGACAACGTGGCTCCAGACCCGGCGGCTGCAACTGTTATTGGTCTGGCGGATGGGATCGACCTTGAGCCGGGCGAAATCGCTGGTAGCGACGACGAGGTCGAGCTAATCACGGGGCACGCCCCAAGAAGAGCAACCCCACCAAAACCGACACATACCACCACCATCAACAATGACGCTGTCGGCGGAGGAAACCTTGATCCTATTCGCCAGGTCCAGACGCCGCACTCGGACGATTCCATGTCGGAAGAAGTCGAGATGGACGTTGGCGACGCATCCAGCCCGATCCGGCCACTGTTACAACCCACCACGTCGAGCGTGCCCGACACTGTGCAGCAGCTGCTGCCGCACGATACATCCCCGGCGCTCGTCGAGGTGTCGGCACCGTCGCCAGCACTGAAAGCTCCTAGCCCACCCCAACCTCTGCCCGTCACCGAACAAGCTCTCCAAGCTGAGCTTGCGCACTCGCAACGGCGCTTCGACAAGGCCAAACTCGCCCTTGCCAAGGCCAAGCTTGACATGGACATTGCCATGCGCCGCCACCGCAACATCATGGACCGCATTGCGGAATTCCAGGCCAAAGACCAAGCCGCCGCGCTGCAGCTTGCTGCTGAGCAGGCAGAGGCCGCCAAACTGGAAGCCGAGCGCCAGCAGCGTGCAGACCTGGAGCTTCGCATGCGTGCAGCCAAGGAAAAGCGCGACCGCGCACTGGCCGAGGCGCGCCAGGCCGAGCGGGTTCGTGTCGGCGAGCTGCTCCGTGCACTCTCTGCGACCATGAAGCGCGAACTCCAGGCGGCATCGACAGCGGACCTGCACACCAGCGTTGGCGACTTGACTTCCTCCATGACCGGCCTGCCGACCGCGGCGAGTGCACCGCTGAAATCGGACCTAACCGAGTGCTATTGGATCGATGGCGCATGGATCCCTGCCAACGAGCTCGTGACTCCGTCCTTTATCGCTCGCGCGCGGCCTGAATGGGCCTCTGCCGACTCGTTTGCCACCGAATATCGCTCTGGCGGAAAGGATGTTCTGGCATTTGCGCACGAAGCTGCATCCTCCCACGCCGCCGCCGCCGTTCCTCTCGATGCACAACCCAAAATGATTCGGTCCCTGGGAGATGTCTTTTTCGACCTGGACGAGCCTATTGAGGATGTTCTTGGTGCTGCCGACCATGCTCGCACTGCTCCAACACCGGTGGCTCACCCTGGCGCAGCTCGCTCTCTTCCATCGTATGGGTTCATCCCCCCCAAACCGCATACCGAGACTGGCCCTGCCGACTTAACGATATCTGCCCACCTCCTGCCTCCATCGGATCTCGCCATGTGCTTGCACGACCTGTCGGGTGCATGTGCAGACCCAAGCTGCGTGTACTTGCACGCCCACGACTTGGAATCAGTACCACTCTGGCTGCCCAAGCACGTTGCCCGAGCAATGCGTGCTGCCGCCCATCCGAGCGAGGTCGCGTCGTCGGTCCGGCGGGCACTCAAGGCGCTGGTGAAGGCAGCTGGCGCGGACACGCCCAGCGAAACCGCTCACGTGGAGGTGCTGCTGGCAGCCACACGCGGCCACACGCCCGCCATCGACATTCCGCGCAGCGACCCGCACACGCGCGCCCACGGCAAACTACATCTCACGCCGCTGCACATGCAAGTGAGCGCTCAAGGTATTGCCAAACTCATTTACGGCCATCAGGCGGCGCCGACAGAAAAACTGGAGCGGTACTGGGACGAGCTGCGAGACGTGGATTGGTTTGCCAGGCTGGTGGAAACGAAGCGGCCCGATCACATTGCTATTGCTGACTGGCTCGAGTATGCGATGCTTGTACGTTCTTTTCCCTTTTGTTTTTTATGCACCAATTCTAACGACATAAATATATAGGTTCTTCCTTCACATATGACACTGTACCATTTCCTGGATAGCGAGCGGATCAGCGATTACCACCCAGCCATGGATGTGCTTGAAAAGGCACTCGTCGGGCACCCAGGGTCAGCCGACTTGTGGGAGCTGTACACGGAGCTCCTGGTATTTAAGGAACCCAACCGCCTTCTGGCCAAGCGCGCGTTCAGCAGGGCCCTCAAGCACCTGCCGACGCAGTGGACCCTGTGGTGGCGCTGGTACCGTGCCCAAGTCACCGATGTAGAGCGGGTCACTGTGCTATGCGACTTTGCAACCCGTGTCCTGGACGCACTGGCGGAAATGGGTGCGCACACGTCGGAAGTGGTCGTGGACGTGCTGTTTGCTCTTTGTCGGCTGGTCATGGAAATCCGCGGACCGTCCGTCGCCGCCACGGCGCTGGCAGCGATCCTGAGCTCGCCTGACCTCCCGACTGCCAAGCAAGAGATCCAGTCGCTTGCCGAGTTCTCGTCCGACTCCATGGATGTGGTCTCACCAGATACGTTCGAGTGCGTGCCGGCAGCGCTTTCCAGCGCCCTCATGACCCGAACGCTGTACTCGACGGACTTGGCCGCGCTCTGGCTCGTGGTGGTCCATTTGGTGCTCTACCAGAGTCTCCCCACGCTATTGGTACCTCCAGCAATGAGCCCGCACTGGTACCGCGTCCCACGAAAGCTGTTTGTCGCCTCTCCACCAAGCAACGCCATGGAGACGGATCATTCGTTCGCGGAGCGGATTCCAGAGGCGTCCCAGACGCTTCTGCGGGTCGTTTTGGCGTGGGCCGCGTCCATGCCACAAGACACGGTGGCCGATCTCGCGGTCCTGGTCCGCAACTGGATCCCACTGGCGGGAAACGGCGCCATGGACGAGGTGGAGTTTGCTTCCTGCATGTCCCAGCTGCTGGGCAAGTGCCCTACCCTTTCGCTGCATCTCGCTGCATTGCATTCCGTGCCCGGCCCGCTGGTTCCGTTGGCGACATCGCCCGACGCACGGTATACTTATGTCGAGCTGAACGCCTACTTGAAGCATGCGCTGCAAACTGGGAGCCGCGACTATACGCTCGCTTTACTTCGAGCGGCTCCAAGCACGGTACGTTTTCTGATTCTTGTATTCCTTTTGAACGGACATTTCAAAACGATATCATCAACACCATTAAAAAGTCCCAATTCCACTCGACGGCCCCGTGGTTGACTGGTCTCGTTGCTGCGAATCTGGCCATGTTGGTACCTCTTGATCCAGCCGCGTCTGTGACTCGACAACTATGTGCCCTATTGCCCACTGATCCTACTGTATTGCCGATACATGACGACGTGCTGGAATGGTTTACGCGTGGTTTCGATCGACTCGAGGACGAATCGGCAAGGCGCGCCGCCGTCGCGACCTGCTTACAAGTTCTTTTGCCGTCGCAACACGAAACAGCGCACCCGTACCCTGGTCAACTGCGCTCTGCGATCGTAAAGCCGATGCCGGCACAGGTACCCTTTATTGCTTTTTCATTTTTTGATTGATGAGCTGACGCCATTTGGATAGTCGGGCCTTTCGCAACTGACGCGATTCACGGCCGACCATTTCCAGAGTCTTGGTCTCTCGGAGCAGACACATATTGCAAACTGGATCTTGTCCAATTCAATGGAACTGGGCGTGGATGCATCGATACTGGTATCACTTGCGCGAACACTGGCCGCATCGCAGAAAAATGCTGCCCCGCATCAGACGTCCTCGAACGAATTAGTTCGGCGCCTGTTGCTCGCGAGCTTGGATCGATCGGGTGGCAGCTTATCTGTGTGGGACGAGTGCGTACCTTTTTTCTTTTTCTTTTTTTTTTTTTTTTGGGATGTATGCGTGGATCTGATACTTCTTACGTGGTGCAAATTGAGTAGAGTGCTGTCGTTCCCGTGGAATACCGAAGCTCGCGCCGTCCTTGAGCAAGCTCGGCCCGTGTCGTCGTGACTCTTTTTTTTAATATACACTCAAACGGCCGACTGAGAAGTAGCTCTTTTTTTTGTCGAAACATTTGAATAAGGCAACAATCATGCCCACTCACCCGCGCAATCCGGCGCTCAAGTCTCGATCGCCCTCGCCGGGTCGGTTCGCGCATCCGAACCCGTCGGCCCCGCACGCTGCCCCCATGAAAAGTCCGCGCGGTGACGCGTTCGCAACCACGGGACACGGGGCAACCAGTGACCCTAACGACGATGAGGACGACGACCACCTCGACTCGCGGATCAATGCCATTTCTGCCGTCGGCGTCCGCCAGCAGCCGTTCCGCACGCACCCATCAGCATCGGCGGCGGGAAGTGACTTGGCCGGTGAAACCCATGTCAAGCCTCATCCCTACGACCACCAGTACGGTCACCGCGGGACCGCGGCGGCCACGGCGGGCGCCGGCGAGAATGGTGGTGACCAGCAAGACAATGGCACAGCCGCTCCTACCACTGCGCTCGTGGACATGTCGTCGACGACGACAGCGGTTGGGGCCTCGGCGTCGGCATCGGCCAAGCCCAACAACAAGGCGGCCCGCAAGAAGAAAAAGGAGGCCGCGCGGGCTAGGCTGGCGGCGGATGCGGCCGCGCTGATTGAGCGCGAGATGGCGGGCATGACGATCGCCGAAAACAAGGCCGACCACCCGTCGCCGCCGGCCATTAAAATCGCAACCGCACCCCGTGCTGCCGCTGCTGCTGCTGCGACCTCGTCGGCGACGACTGCTGCGGCGACACCCAATGGACCTCTCCGCCGCGGCGCCGCGTCGGACCCGCCCATGGAATACGCGCTCCGAGAGTCATGGAAGACGCTCTACCCGGTCGAGGTCATGTTCCGGCCGTACTATTCTGCCAACCAAATGCTTCCGATCCCCATGGACGGGTTCGTCACGTTCTCGTCTCCGTGGTTGCCGTCCGAGTGGGACGCTGACCTGGTTCCCGATCCGACCCCGATGACGATCATGTCGCGGTACTTGTTTCTTTTGTTCTTGTTATCGCCCCAAGAAGAATGCTCACCCTCTGATGTTCCAAAAAGTCTGTCCGAGGAGCTGCAGGCGTTTTCGACCGCCGCTGCTCCGCACGACAACGACCTGTTCCTTCGCCAGCTGACCATGCAGCGCCTGCGTCAGGTGGCCGAACCCCTGATGCCAGAGGGCTCCCAGCTCACCTTGTTTGGGTCGTCGGCGTCCCCGGCCGCCAACAAGTCATCAGACCTGGATGTGGGCATTTTGCCGCCCAACAGTGAAGGCATTGACATTAACAATGGCCGATTGGCCGCGACAAAGATCTTGCGGAAGGTGTACACGCGGTTTGGCCTTTTGGCCGAGCGCGGGTCCATGGAGTTTGTGTCAAGGACCAAGGTTCCCTTGATCAAGGTATGGTATATTTTGGCGACTGCCCGTTACCTGTTTGCTCACCTATAATATAATTACGTAGTACACGGACCGCGTGACGGGCCTCGAGGTCGATCTCTCGCTTCAGTGGGACGGGTTCGAGACCGTCGACATTGTCAACCGGCTTGCCGACCGGTACCCGTCGCTGGTGCCGATTGTGCGGGCCATCAAGGCGATGTTGTCGCTGCACGGGCTCAACAAGGCGCGCGACGGCGGCATGCACGGGTTCTGTGTGCTGTGCATGGTGGTGGCGGTGCTTGGCCGGTTGGAGGCAATTGGTACGATCCCCGTGACCCGCGAGCAGTACCTGGCAAATAAGGACGTCCCGACCGACGGGTTCGTTTTCATGACGATCCTGTTTTATTTCGGGTTTGTCTTTGATCCGGCCACCACGGGCCTCGACAACACCAATGGTGGCGCCATTTTCCAGCGCCACCCGCTGTGCGACCAGCTCTACGACGAGCACTTGCTGGTGGTCACGTCGGTGCGGCCGCAGTCGCCCCCCGAGAACGTCGGCCGGTCGGTCTCGGACTACACATGGTCCAAATTCCGTGCCATTTGCCAGCTGGCTATCTCCAAGTGGTACCAGTGCGGGCAGTACCGGCTGGCCGTGGACCCGGCCCGCGCGGGCGCCATCACCGCCATGCAAGAGGAGCAGCCCGACCCGCGCGGCGCGCCCGTGCTGGCGTCCACATCGCTCCTGGGCATGATCGTGGACGTGCCCGAGGCGTACATGGCGGCCGAGGCCCGCGCGTTCCAGGCCGTGCATCTCTTGGACGAGCGGTTCTACCGGACTATCAAGGACAAGGAGAAGGAGACGATCACCTCCTACGAGATTTGGTCCACGCGGGTCCTGGACTGGCAGGCCAAGGTGCTTGCGCATTCGATCCAGTCGACGGAGCAGGGTCAAGGGCGAGGCCGTGGCGGTGGTAACGGTGGGGGTGGTCGCCATGATCAGCCTCGCCAACAGCAACAGCAGCAGCCGACGGGTGCTGCCGCCGCCGCTGAGAGCAGTGGAGTCGACTCTAACGCGCCGGCAGCCAAGCAGCGGTCGGGGTCTGTGCCCGCCAACGGGGATGCTGCCACTGCCGTTCCTGTTGCCACCGCTGACGCTGCTGCGAGTGCAAGCAAGCCGGCCAAGTCCGCCAAGGCCCGCCACAGCTCGACGTCGCGTAAAAATAAGGCCAAGCTGCACGACCACGACCACGACGGCGCAGGCAACAACCACGGAACTGTCGAGTCGGCACCGGCTGCTCCTCCAGTGCCCACGGTGGCCAAGTTCACGCCACCAGTGCCGCCGCCCGAGCACGTGCGGAGCACCAACGCTCCCAACAATGGAACCGCAGCGGCGACAGGCGCAGTCAGCGACGATTCTGGCTGGGAGTACTTTGAGGAGAGCACCCGGCCCAAGCTGCAGCGAAACAAGAAAAAGAAGCGGGTGGCGACCAAGCGGTCGATCGTGGAGCGCGACCAGAACGGCGATATTGTGCCGCCGGCGCCGATCCAGAGTCCGTTCACGTACGGAGAGGCCGGTCAAGAGGAAAAGTGAATGAATATATTTCGAATTATATATACTGTGGCAATAAAAGAAGTGCATGGGGTTTCTTTTTGAGGATTCATATTTACTCGGTCTTGGGCTTGACGGCACCCTTGCCCTTGCCGGCCGCGGGCTTGGACAGGTACGTCTGGATGAAGAAGCGAATGAACTGTGTTTTGTTTTGTTGTGAGTTGAGTAATTCCAATAGCAAAAATGAGAGCAGCGTACCAGAGCAAGGTAACTGGTGAGCAGCGCGCACCCGAACCCGGCCGCGAACGGAGTGCCCGTGCACTGGTGCTCGTTGGTCTCGGGAATGCTCAGCGACGCGGCGAGCGACGCCGGCACCAGCGGGCGCCACAGGTCGAAAGCCGCGTAGTAGGTCGCGTAGTACACGGCGGCCAGGTCCACCACAAACTGGATGATCTGCAGGGTGGTGATCCACTGCTTCCACCACACGCGGATGTTGAGCGCCGCCAGCGCGTAGTAGTAGTACATGACAAAGTGGACCAGCAGGTTGAGCAGGATCGGAACCCACTGCACCGACGGCTTGCCGATGATCTGCACGTAGCACAGGAGCATGGTCATCGAGTGGTGGTACCAGTGGAGGAATTCTTTATAATCGTTTTTGAGTTGGCTATTTTCTTTTCTTTCATTGCTTTCGAGATTGATTTGAAGGACATACCGAGCTTGCTGCCGTTGGCGACCAGGAACAGGGTGTCGATAAACTCAAAGTACTTGGTGAGGTCTTTTTTTTTTTTTTTTTTTTTTTTTAAGGCAAAACGCGACGCGTTTGGTTCAGTCAGTTTTTTGGCGTCAACACAACAAAGGAAAAAACACGACATACAGTTGAGGTAGTAAATCACCTGCAACTCCTTGGTGTACATGGTAGGCGAGCAAAGAGCGAAAAAGATGCCCTCCTTGAGCAGCACCGGCGCAATGTTCTCGAGCAGCACCACAAACAGAACCAGCGAAAACACCGACAGGAACGCATTGTGGACAATAAAGAACGGCTTGAAGTACGGGCGCAGCGTGTGCTTGATTTCCAGCGTGTTGTGCAACAGACGCAGCAGCGCAACCAGCGCCAGGTACAGCACCGCCATCGACTCGACCGTGTGCCAGGCCGAGAACGGCGACTGCAAAAACTCGAACGTCTCGAGCGGCGCGCCGGCCACCAGCTGGTACCCGGAGCGCAGCAGCGGCGTGAAGACCGGGGCGGGGAGGAGGGCGTGCAATTGAGCACCGAGTGACATTTTTGCTTTTTTTTTAAAGGGGGTGAAGCAAGTGGCGAAAGAGAGCCAGAACAAGAGGCGTTCGTAAAAGTGACCACGTTGAGTTCGACAAGAGAACGGGCGGACGCGTCCTTTATGATTAAAAAATTTTCAAGTCGGCCCCGGGGGCGGGCATTTTTGGGTCGGCTGCGAGGCGGGCCAATGGGGATTGTGGGTCGTCCGCCCCGATCCGTTGGACAACCTTGCATTGCGACGATACTTTGGCATTTCGCTTTTTAAGCGAGTGATGCAACTGAAACGGGACGGCGGCGCTTTGGTTTCCCAGTTGCCTCCCCATTAGTTTTTTTTGTCTTTTCCCCGCTCCTGATCCTGATTCTGCTGTGATGCTGATGTCGGCAGGTACGGCCACCCAGGTACGTCAGCCGCGGCGGGGGATAAACTCGACAGGCCGACTCGATCGGCAGTGATCCGAGTTCAAATATGCGCACATTTCCCTCTCTTTCGCCAACCGATCCAACCTAAAATCATAAAATCATAAAGAATGATCTGCATTACAACTCTGGCATCCGCGGTCCGCCGCACACCACTCACGACAGTCTTGCGCGCCCGCACCTTCTCGTCTACATCGATACTGCAAAGCAGCCGCCCGGCAACCGACAATGCAGGATCCGATGGCGCATCACCGCCCCGTAAAAAAGTTACGCTGCAAACGCTAGCGGCCCTGCACAAGCGGCGCGAACCGATAGCAATGCTGACCGCGCACGACTACCCGACCGCGGTGTTTGTGGAGCGTTCCGGCGCCGAGACGCTGCTGGTGGGCGACTCGCTGGCCATGGTCGCCCTCGGTTTACCGTCGACCGTGCAGTTGACCATGGACGAGATGATCCACCACTGCCGAGCCGTCGCTCGCGGCGCGTCGTCGCCGTTCCTGATTGCCGACATGCCGTTTGGGTCGTACGAGGCCGATCCACGCATTGCTGTCGCTAACGCGGCCCGGCTCATCAAGGAGGGCGGCGTTGAGGCTGTCAAGATCGAGGGCGGCGTGGATATGGCGGACACGGCACGCGCTATTGTGCGCGCGGGGATTCCAGTCCTCGGGCACATTGGCCTCACTCCACAGCGGCTGGCAATGCTGGGCGGGTTCCGCGTACAGGGCAAGTCGGCTGCCAAGGTGTCTTGTATTTTACATTTTGTGTGTGACTGACTGACTAAAACTGGCGCGTCTGGATGTAGGCAAAGCTTCTGGTCGACGACGCGCTCGCGCTGCAGGCAGCCGGGTGCTTTGGGGTGGTATTGGAAGCGGTTCCAGCGCCCGTGGCGCAGCACATCACGTCGGTACTGTCCGTGCCCACGATCGGCATTGGCGCTGGCGCCGGCTGCTCTGGCCAGGTGCTAGTGCAGCAGGACATGCTGGGGATCTTTGACCGGTTCGTGCCCAAGTTCTGCAAGCAGTACGCGACGTTGGGTGCCGTGGCCACTGACGCGCTGCGCGAGTATGTGCACGAGGTCAAGGCCGGCCAGTTCCCGGCCGAGCAGCACACGTACCCAATGACGGAGGAGCAGCAGCGCAAGTTTGCCGAGGCAGTCAAGGATGGTGCGTCCAAGGATGACGCGTCCAAGTAGACTAAAAAAATTAAGCGCAATATATGAAGAACAATGTACACACGCGCGCGTTCGCGTCGCTCAGAGCTTTACTGGTGCAGAGATGGCCAGTGGCGAAGACTGCGCCGAAACGGCCGTGATCTTGATGGGTGCGCCGTTAAAAGTCGCGACCAGTGTCAAGGCAGCCCAAATCTCGGTACCATGTCTGTATGATTTCCATTATTCGTGAAAAAGGACGCGTCCTTGTCGCGAGAGAAGAGAGCGACATACTCGAACGGAACGCGAATCGTGACAAGCGTGTTTTTGCTGTGCAGGGCGAGCACGTCCACCGGTAATGACCCACCCACAAACCCTAGCGTGTCGGATGTGGCAGTCTGGATCAGGTGGCGAACTTCGAGCAGTGCCAGTGGCCTTGACCTGCTTGCATAATGCTTTTTTAGTGTACTGCATAACACAATATAAATATACACCGCGCACAATTGGAATTGCAGGTACGCCCACGGTGTCCGGTTCTCTGTATACGCGAATACTTGTGGCATTTTTTTTTTTTTTTT
>MU625059.1:0-12802 GCA_025349905.2 Blastocladiella britannica
TTTTGTGTGTGCGCTTTTGTGCCGGCGGTCGAGGAGGGCAAGGACGAGGAGCACGAGGATGGCGGCCCGAGTGCGGGCGAGCGGTGGGCTGGGTGGGCCGATTGAATGAATCCTTTTTATATACCAACCTGATTTTTTATGGGCGGGCGAGCAGGTCGGAGTGGCCGGGGTCGAGCTAATACGATCGGGTACGGGCCCGCCGGCCGTACCAGGCAGCGTATTATAGGGCACGTGACAAGTATTAATTTGAAATATAGTATTCGGTCAGAATGGGTCCGATATTCGTTCAGAATTGGGTCCGATAAAAGGTGCACATTGTTCCAAAACGGAAGAGTTCCGATTGGGTCCGATTAATATAACAGCTGTGTGGTTGTGAAAGCGTGTTTATCGCTCTTTCCTTCCCGCAAATTCCAAAAACTATACAATATTATTATGGATCCCCAAGCTCAGGAACAGCAAGAAATACAACGCGAGTTTGATATGGGTGATCTCATGCACCTGGAGGAGCTGTTCGTTGCCATACTTTTAATCGTTACCCAAGTACAAAGTGAACCTGATGCAAATGGGGCCAGATTCTTTGACGAGGGCCGCGAGGAGGGTGTCCGCGATGGTCTGCGCAGTGGTCGGCCCGAGGGATATGCGCTGGGACTGGAAAAGGGATACGAAATCCAGGCTGAGGTGGGTTTCTACGAGGGCTGCGTCTCGGCATGGCGCGAGCTCATGGCGATTGCCGCTGGTCCTGTCCCATTGCCATCTTCGCATTCGCTGGGCCCTTCGTCATTGTCGACAGTGGCATCAACAAGGGTAAGTGGTAGTAGCATGGAGGACTTAGGAGCTATCACTGCACCGAATGGCACAACATCGACACCAACGCCGCCAAGTCGCAGTACCCCTCGCGCAACGACGCCGTTCTCACCAGCGTACGTTCGTGTTTAATCAGAAAAAAGACGTTGAAAAAAAATGACAAAGCATGCATGGCCTATTTTTAGATACGCGCAGAACGTGGACGCGTTCCTGGCCGATCTGGCCACATTTCCGGTCGCAAACCAGGTGGACCACGACTTTGCACGCACCATGGACAACATGCGTGGGCGGTGGAAGCGCACGTTCACAACGCTGCGTGTACCCGCTGCCGCAGCGCAGTACGCTGACGAGGGTGTGTGGCGGCCAGTGGCCCACGGTGGAGCGGTGGCAGTGGGCAAGGAGGTGCCGTCGTTTTGATTGTGTGCACGATGGATCTCTTCCCCTTCATTTTTTATTTTTCGGCCAATCCAATCTCATTTTTTTTTTCTCTCGGAGCATCGACCACACTTGGTATCGCATTGTCTTGACAAAGGATCAAGCTCTATTCATTCAAAAAAACAAAGGAGTGGGTCTGCCGGTAAAATACAATGCCGCCGACACCTCCGCCACAGCCCGAGACCGTTCCCGCGGGAGGAGCCACCAGCGGCCTTGATGCGGTCGATCTACGTTCGTCCATCCAGGCACATTTGCGCTCCGCTGGCGTGGCCGATCAGCTCAAGGCGCAGCTGCGCGCCAAAATCATTGCCCAGCTCGGATCACCAGGCGCCGCCACCGCCATGTCGACCGGCGCGAGGGCCGCCGCTGCCCACGCCCCCGCCGCCCACGGGATCGTCCACTCGGTCGCCAACGCTCTGATTGCCGACTACCTGGCCGCGCACGGCCTCAACTACTCGCTGTCCGTGTATCTGCCCGAGACTACCCAGGCGTCTCCGCCGGACCTCGGCATGGAAGAGGCCATTGAGCTGATGCGGATCGGCGGAACCGCCAGCGCCTCTGCCACGCGCGTGGTACGTCTGGCCTCGCCTTGCTTGATCGCTATAGTATTTTATCTTACCGACAGGTCTAACTTTTGAAACAGGCAAATGCCATGCTCTCGGCCAATGCCCACGACGTTTGTGCGTACTATCGTTTATTTTCTTGTGACGCATCAGATATTTGACGTGCTCTGCCATCCAGCCTTGCTCGAGTCGATCATTTTCGGCATCCGGGCCCTCGATAACGCCCACGCTTCAAGCGAGTCCCAAACCGACACAGCCAGTGTCGATCTTGCTGGTACTTTCTTTTTTTCATTCTGATTAGGCGCAACAATTTACCGACAAATTTCAATATCAGTGCGAGAGGCGGCCGAGCTCATTGAGCAGGAGCGCGCAGAACATCGTCGGGTATTGCAAGATCTCGTGCGCAAGCATGACCTCGTGCTGGAAGATCGGGTTGCTCGTGAGCTGGATCGCAAAGTGCGTTTACTTTCACTTCAAATAGAAATGAATTTGGCTAACGAAAGGACTCTTTTTAATAACCAAGATGGCCGAATTCCGATGCACGGAACTCAAGCGCGTGCAGCTGGAGGCGCGCGAGTCCGCCATGGCCAAATACGAACAGAACCGAGAAGCACTCGAAGCCCGCCACCTGGCGCAAATCCAGGCTCTCCGTACTGACGCGCACGAGGCCGCAACCCGGTCGTCTGCTCGCGAAAAGGTAAGCTACTTTATCGCCCATTTCATTCCAAAACAAATTCTTACACTGATTACTGATTTCCAGGAGCTCCTGGGCGAAATCCACGCATTAACGACGCAACTTCAAGGCGCCGCCGAGTCGCAGTACCAGGCGACCATGGCGTCCCGGACCGCGCGCGAACTGGAAGACGCCACCCTGCATCGCAAGATTGCGGAACTCACCCGCGATCTCGAGACAGCCCAGCACCATGCCGACGTGGCAGCGCGAAAAGCCGCGAGGGACGTGGAGAGCGCCAGAGCGGACGCCGAACGGGCGAATGCGGACTTGGCAGCACGCCTGCAAGTGCAAGAGGCGCGCTTGGCTGCCGACCAGAAGGTAGTGGATGCCAAGCTGGCGGCCGCGGCCCGCGCCATCGTCAACGAGGACGCGGCCCGCGCCGAGGCACTGGCTGAGCGCAATGCCGCTCGCGCCGCTGCCGCCACCATTTCCAAGTTGCAAGAGGAGGTACTCGCTGCCCGTAGCGCTGCAGTAGCAGCGGCCCCTGTCCCCAGCGATCGCGAGGAGCGCGCTACCGCCCGGGCAGCTTCCATGAGCCGCGAAAACGACGACGTTTGTTTTACTTTTGTTCTTCCTTGCATCTCACGGAAAAAAGAGCTTATTTGTACTTCATCACAGCTTCGCCGCGAGATTCGCGACTCGCAGAGAAAGCTCGAGCACGCAAACCAAAAGCTGGAGCACACGACACCCAATGCCGCCGAAACGATCCAATCCCTGAAAATGTCCGAGCTCAAGTGGCAGACAGAGTGCCAAGGGCTCATTTCGCGACTCGACCGTCAGGTATGGTTACTTTTATCAAATTTTCGACGCATCTATACTGACAACAGCCAATAAAATGGGACTAGTATCGTCGAACTGAAGACCTGGAGCGCCAGCTGGCATCTGCCAACGAATCCAAGGCCGAGCTTCGATCAGAGCTCGCCCAGCTCCGCGTTCTTCTCCATCAGGGTGCGAACTAAATATGGAACCATTTGCCCACACCAGCAGACTCACACCATTCTCGAATAGTGTCTCTGAATGGAGGACGCACAACGCCCAGCTTCTTTGAGCACGACTCGGGACTTCGGTACATGCCCGATCATTTGGCTGCGTCGCCACCGGCAGCGGCGGGTGTGTCGCGTGGCACGGACCCGTACCCCAACACGACTCGGGCGGCCAAAAAATCGCCATCGCGCCGTTCATCGGCGGCACGCTCTGCCCAGTCCGAGTCGGACTCGAACCACGACGAGCCGTCACTCAGCGGCGGCGGCGGTTTAACTCCGGGCGAGGGCCACACGTCGCGTGACTCGCTCATCTCGGACATGTCGGTCGCCGAGCTGCGGATCCTGCGGTCCAGAAGTCACGGTGAACAAGGTACGTTGCAGTCCCAGCAGCAACAGCAGCAGCCCCAGAGCGTCTCGCGCCGCGGATCGCGCGACTCGCTCTCGCACATGCATGTCCCAGGCGAGTCGGCAGCGTTCATGGGCGTGCGGCGAGCGGGATCGCGCGACGTGCTCATCAACGACTCGCCCATGGTCGTCGGCACGTCACCCGGACAGCCCCACGGCGGTCCCGGCGCGCTGGTGGATGACGTGCCCCTGGACCTCTCTGGCTCGGAACGCCGCATCTTGTCCAAACGCGGCTCCTCGCGCGATGGTCTCTCGATTGGACATCGCCGCGACTCGGAGATTGGCGGTGCACCCACCGTCGGATTTGTGACGGATGGAATGTTGGCGGGCACTTCGGCCGGCCTTGGCATCCCCACCGCCTCGTCGGCTGCAAGCTCGGCCGGCCAGTTGGGCGGGTCAACTGCTCTGTTTCATCGCGGTTCCCTAACGGCCGCGGAAGGGGACCCTGGTGGTGGTGCGTCCGCTGCTTCGGGAGGTGCATCAGCTGCAATGGCGTCGTCGGTCCCACTCGATATGAGCGGCGATGAAATCAAGATGCTGAACCGGCGGGCGTCGCGCGACTTGTACGCGGACTCGACCGACGACGAGGGCGATGCTGCTGTCTCGTCGTCGCACCACCCGCGATCAACGCGAACCCGCCTCAGCGACGCCGGCGCCCGGAGCCTGTCGCACTCTCCGCACCCGGGTAGCCACGGTGGCAATGGCGGCGGTGGCATTTCTCGCACGCGGTCGGAAGAGTCGCTTATTTCCGACATGTCGGCGGCTGAGTTGCGGCTGCTGGCCGAGACTAACCCGGGCCACGTGGCCGAGGTCGATCCGGCGCCGCACCGCGTGGTCATGTCTCACGAGAACCTGGCTATGGCGGGGCCCGCGGACCTGTCGATGATTGAAAAGAAGCTGCTGGTCAAGTCACACTCGTCGTCGGCCGCGCACACGCCCCGCGCATCGTCCGAGGACCTCCTGGGCGCGGGCATGCGTCACTTGTTTCCTGCCACGGGCACGCCGGGCGGAGACGGCAGTGACGCCGGCAGCATTAGCGGCGTGAGCGGTGGCGGCGGTGGCACGCACACCCCGCGCGACGAAAAGAAGGTGGTGTTTTTGGCCGGCGACCAGGAGCTTCCGATGGCCGGAATGGCGGCGGTCTCAGTATTGGCGGCGACCCTCGGCACGTCGCAGTCGCGCGACTCGATCGTGTCGTCGGCGTCGTCCACCACCCGCCACGTGGTGTTTTCCACCACCGACGACGAGCGCGAGGTGGATGTCCATGACGACGACGACATGTCGACGCGGCGGGTGGCGTTTGGGGCATCGAGCGAAATGATGGTGGAGCCGCGTCAGATCGAGTCCGATATGGCCCCACCAGACCGTCCGCGCGCCGTGTCGTTTGATGATGGATTCGCTATGGCGTCCCCGCCGCCACTGGTGTTCCAGGAGTCGGTGGTGATGGTCGGAGATAACGTGGTGGCTCCTACGTCGCCCAGTGCGGCTGCTGCTACGGCTGCTGTCGTTGAAGATCCGGCCAAGGCCAAGGAGGCGGCGATGCAGGAGACGGCGCGGTCCATCGCCAACGCCAATCCGAAACTGCAAGAGTACATGGCGCGCGCTGCCGCTGCTTCACCGGTTGCACCCGCTCCTCCCATTGGCACGGATCCAGCGGATGAGGAATCGGTACGTCGTTTCTACTTTTTTTTTTCGTCATGATGTTATGTCCTCACCATCGTGCAACTCTTGTCACAGGCCAAGGATACGAGTGATTTTGGAGCAGGTGAGACCATGAGCGTCGCGTCAGGAACCACGGCCTCAGCTTCGGGGTCCACTTGAATGCAATGTGTTTTATTTTTAAAACCCAAAACCGTTGTCCTCGTCGGAACTGGAACCAAGCACAACGACACTGGGAGCGGCGGTCGCCCGTGAACCGTTGGGAAACTGATAACTTCGACACGGTTGCGGCACCGCTCGACGCGGTGGCACAACTCGACGCGGCGGTTGTGGTGGCGGCGACGGCGATAGTTGTATCCGACGCCGTTTGATGGTCGCTGAGACACATTCGACGTCATCGTCGCCACTGCTGCCGACCACGATCTTGCTGTTATCATCGTCATCATCATCGGTACTTGACATTAAATCAATCACATCGGCTGTTGCAAGGTCGATCCGCGCTTCTTTTTCAGGTTCCCCATCGCTCGAATCCATCGTCCCATCTTCGTAGCACAGGGACTGGTGACTGGCTGGTAACTCTGAATCCATCGTCACCAACAGATGGTGATCCAAATGGGCAAACTTGTGCTCGTCATCAGCCAGTTGCTGCAAAACACGTCAGTATCCTTTCTATGACTGAAAAGAGAAAAATAATGTACTTCAAGGCGAGGTGGCGGATCTGGTGGGACCGCTGCACAGTGGGCCAAGAAACAGCGCTGAAGGTCGATCCAGTGCTGCTGCGACGTGCTCGAGTGCGAGTAAAATCGCTTTTTTTTAGGGAAATAGTTGATTAAAATGGATCTAATCGAAGTGTGAGCAACGAAAGCGCACCCGGCCGCATATTGGACATGAGACAATGATCGGGTTGCGACCGTCAGTCGGGGACACGAGCGGAAACAGGACCGTCTAAACCACCAAAAGTAAGAATAATGTATCGGCCGTCCCGTAATCCAACGAAATAATGGCGCACCACACTGTCGTTGCCCAGACTAGCAGCAGCAGCCGCACCCTCTGGCTGGCAGGGTACTTCAGGCGCGGGGCATTGCGGCCTCAGAATACTGGTTCGAAACATGTTGGCCGATGGAGATGATGGCGATGGTACCGGGCTCGTTGTACCGGCCAGTTTTTTATTGCTCATTGCCGTTGCTTCATGTAGAAAGTATTTAAAAAACAAATTGCCATTTCATTTGGGAGAGAGAAAAGAAGATGCGATTGCGATGTGAGGAAAGTTGAATGGAAGGAAGTGCTGAGCCAGCAGCAAGGATCCTGCGAAGAAGAGCAACAAATTTAGGCCGCAACCAGGCTGATGCCCGACGCACTGGTCGTGCACGCAAACCCGGCGGGCACCGTGAATGCGATAGGCTCGTGCGTCACCGAGCATACTTGAAAGCTGTTGGCGCCAGTGCACGAGAATGCGCCGGGAGTGCTGCAACCTCCGGCAGCGGGTGCGGCGGGTGCGTCGGGGTAGGCCGGTGCGGCGGGGGTAGCAGTGGTCGGCGCGGGCGCAGCAGGCGCCGCAGGAGCAGCAGACGAGGGGGTCGGCACGGGCGCCGCCGGGGTGTCGATCTGCGCGCGGGGGCCAGACGAGCTGCCGCCGCTGCCGCCGGAAACATCCACATCGATGCACGAGTCGTAGTACTCGGCGTTCGACACGCCTAGGTGCGTCGCCATCACGTTAACCTTGAGGACGCAGTCGGTGCAAGTGGCCGTGGGCGGGATAGTGATCGTCATCCTGTTTTGTTCATTGTTGATGTGAGACTCTTGCGACATTGTAACCAGCATGAGTATAAATAAATAAATAAAACGTACGCCTCAAACTTGTTCACACAGTCGGCCTGGGACCCAAGATCCGTCGACTGACCGGTAGTGGGATCCACCAGAGCGGCCGTGCAAGGCCCAACGTGCTTGGCGTGGTTTCCAATCTCGAACGAAAACGTCTGGGTCGATCCGGCCGCAATCGTTTGCTTGGTGCCCTTGGCGATCTGCAGGCAGTTGGGGATCGGGCGCACGGTCCCGCCGCCAGACTGGATCGGGAAGAAGCGGCGGTTGTCCGAGGGCCACGCCGCCTGGTCGCGCGATCCGTTGAGCGTAAAGTGAGCGCGAGCCGGAGCGGGCACCAGAGCCGCAAGGACAACGGCAAGAGTGAAGAAGCGGGTAAGAGTAAAAGTGGTCGACATGGCGATGGTTAAGGAGTGGTGTATTTTGAGTTGTTTTGTTTATTAGAAGACGGGTTGGGTCCGGCCAACCAAGTGGTTATGTAGTGAGGGAGAGGGTGGGGAGGAGTGTGTGAACGGGTTGATTCGCTTACAGTGATCCGTCAAGAAAGAGACGAGGAGGGAGGGAGCAGCTCGCTATTTGTACCCGCAACAAGGGTATGGCTCGGTATGGGCAAAAAAAATGGCGCTTTGACTTGTACGCTTTTTTCGCTGAGGTGTGGGGTGCGGTCGCATCACGCAGTGAATGATTCAAATGGGAAAGTTGTTTTCATCATGTATACAATGCACGGCAATGCAACACGACCGATCAAGCCAGCAATGAGTTGAATAACCTTGCCATTTTTTTTACGCCGGCCTGGCGGAAGTTACGTCAGCTTCCGTATGATCCACTGCTCATGAAGGCACACTCCCTCACTATGAAAAAAAAACTTTCCCATTTGCGTTGAGACCCTTTTTGGACTTTTGCGTTGATGGGAACGGAGGACACGTCAACAAACGTGACTGACCAACCGCAAAAAAAATTGGATGGCAACTGATCACGGAAAGGACGCGCTCTATTTTTTTTTCTAATTTTTTTTTTTTTACTTACACCCAAGTGCTGACTCAATCAACATTAGTCAGCTTCTCCTCGGCCACCATTCAAATAGCTTCGGAGGCGACCAGTTCATCTTGACCGAACGACCTTGAATAGCCAGCCACACGCACAAATAGTATACAAAGAAAATGTCGACGACCACAACCACCACCCCAACCTTTACCTGCCTCTCGTGCCACGTCGCGTTCGCCACCGCCGACCAACAGCGCAACCACTACCGCACCGACTGGCACCGGTACAACCTGAAGCGCAAGGTTGCCGAGCTGGCGCCCGTCTCGGCCGAGGACTTTGCCCAGCGCGCACTCGCCCGTCAGGCGCAGGAGCGCTCCGATGCCGAGAACGCGGCCCTGGGCTTCACGTGCAACCTGTGCGCCAAGACCTACAACAACGAGAATGGCTACAAGAACCACCTTGCGTCCAAGAAGCACCGCGAGCGCGCTGCCGACGCCGATATTGACACGGCCGAGTTCCCGACTGCGCTCTTGTCGCGCCAGCCAAAGCGTGGCAAGGCTGCTGCTATCGCTGCTGCTGCTGCTGCCAATGATGCTGCTGCTGCTTCGGGTGTCTCGCCCGCGACTGCCGCGTCGCCCGTGGTTCCGGCATCCTCTTCGTCGTCATCGACGTCATCGGCTGCTGCTGTTGTGGACGGGACCGAGCAGGCCACGCTCGAGGCGCTTGCCGACGCCAAGATTGCGAATGCGGCCAAGCTCGATATCAACGACTGCCTCTTCTGCAACCTGCGTCTCCCGACCATGGAAGAGTATGTATTACTTTTATTTGAGACGGAAGCCTTGGAACTGACCACAGAACAAATGGAATAGTGCTATCGACCACATGGCCTCGGCCCACTCGTTCTTTATCCCCGACATGGACTTTTTGATGGATCTGCCCGGCCTGCTGACGTACCTGGGCGAAAAGATTGCGATTGGCAATGCGTGCCTGTGGTGCTACTCGCCGTACCGCAACGGCCACGAGGACAAGTACACGCATGGGCTTTTCAAGTCGATGGCCGATGTGCGCAAGCACATGGACGCCAAGGGCCACTGCAAGATTGCGTACGAGGACGGCGCCGACTTGGAGGTGGCCGATTACTACGATTTCTCGTCCACGTGGGAGGGCATTGACGAGGCCGGTGCAGATGGCGACGCGGACGCCGAGATCCAGGGTCCCATGGTGGACGAGACGGGCGCGGCGCTCATTTTGCCGTCGGGCCGCACCGTGGGCCACCGCGACGTGCGCCGGCACAACCAGCCTAAGACGCGGCCGGTCGGAATTGACCAGCTCAAGGCGATGCAGCGCGACGACGACCGCGCTCGTAACCTGGGCACGTACGCGGACCAGGTGCGCCGGGCCGAGCAGCGGTCGATCCAGGCCATGCAGCGGCGCGAGTACTTGTCGTCGATGCGTCTGGGCCACAAGTCCAACAAGCTGCAAAAGTTCTTCCGCGAGCAGGTCTTGTACTGATTTGTTTTTTAATGTATTTTTTTTTTCGGGCGGGGCGCTGGTCCCTGGCCGGCGCTGCTCGGGATCGATTTTCTCGTGTAAAAAATCTGTAGTGTGGCGCGATGTCCGCTCTTTCTCTTGGCTCAAAATCGAAGGAACAGAACGAAAAAATGCTTGCCACCGTCATCCCCAACCCGGCCGGCGTGCCCGCGCCGTCGCTCGTGTCGACCCTATCGGCACCGCCCATGTCCCTATCGTCTCTGCGCACCGCCTTACACGCCGCGGAGCAGGCAGCACCCAAGGCCCGTGAGCGCGAGCGTTGCCGACAGCTTCTGGCCGAGTGCAAGCAGCTCGTGGATGCTCTGGCCCCACGGCTCTCGGATGTGGCCCTGGCCGCTTCGCCTTCCAGCACAGACAATGCCCCACCGCCGCCGTCCCCACGCGACGCCGTGGCCGCCCAGGCGTCGGCTGTACTCATGGACGTGGCCCTGGAGCTGCGGCATATCGCCTCGCTTCCGCAACTGCGGTACCTCCTGCACCGCAACAAGGTGCGCCGTGCGCTGGATGCCAAGCGCGCCGACGTGGCTGCCGTCATGTCTGCTGGCGTCGCCTCCCGTAACCTGGCCGTGTCCCCTTCTTTGATGCCGTTGTCGGCGCCCGTGGTGATGCTCGCGCCAGTGCCTCGCTCGACCGCACATTCGGTGATGCGGTCCATGCCGCCGCCTCCCGCACCTGATGCCACCCCGGTGCCCACTCGCGGACCGCCACAGCCGTTGTCGCCCACCAGCCCAGTCCTGCGCCGCGAGCACCCGCTGCGGCACCAAGTGTCCCAGGACAGTAGTGTTATGGCTGCGTCGCACCGTCTCTTGGTATGTGTACTTTTATCGCGTGTGTGATTTGTTGAATGTGTTCGTGAGGCGCTGGTTGGCGGCAGGTGCCTCACTTCACACGCACCAACATCAACGAAATCGCTCCCACTCCATGGTTGCGGTGCAATGCGAAACAAAAAATGGACTTGGGTCTCACTGCCGATTTGAAACAACTTCCACTTTAGGCATCGTTCGATTCGACCACTTCAGGTGAGAACGGACGCGCGCCACCAGTGGCCGCGGCCATCAAATCGAACCGCGACGCTGCCGCTGCGCTGTCGTGGATCGTCGCCCTGGCCCACAACCCAAAGTTCCTGTCGACGTTGCGCGCGGTACATACCTTTTTCTCATTTCTTGCGGCTGTCCTCATCGACTAACCAATAAATTGAAATAGGACGAATCATGCCCCGTGGACCAGCTGCTCAACATCCTCGAAGTCATCAACGTAGCCTGCCCCGCCTCCAACTCGCGCTCGCGGTCCAAGTCGCTGTTCAAGCTGCGCGTCGAGTCGGAATGCCCCGCCGAGCCGTACCCGGACCACCTGGACGCCGACGACATGAAGAAGCGCGTGGAACAGATTGTCCAGTCGCCCGAAACGCTTGGTACCCCTAATACCGGGTCAACGATCGGCCGCCCAGATGGGACCCCCGGATCTCCGCGGCAGCAAACGTCGCGGCCCATGTCGCTGATTGCGTCGCACGGGGCCATGAGCTGGGCCGACTTTGCCGACAAGGCCACCATGGCCCACAACCGCATGAGCCTGCCCCCCGGGTATTTCCCGCCCTCGCTGGCACGCACCGGCGCCGACGGCGAGCGGCTGCCGTCGCTGTCCCGCATTCCGACCATTGCGGCCATCATGGAGAACAACTTTTACAGCGGAGGTTCGGCCTCGTCGTCGACGACTCCTGGCGGTTCGGGACCGCTGTCGTCAGCTCCGGGATCGGGCGACTCGGGTGTCTTGCTCCCCGGCGCGTTTGTGACTGACCCGCCCATGCAGCGCACCGGGTCGCCGCTCGCGGCCACGCCAGTCACGGCCTCGCCAGCGGCGGCAACGACCGCAGACGCACCGTACACGGAGCCAAAGTACCCGTCGCTCGATCGCAGCATCCTGGTCTTGCCGGCTCCCGAGCGCCGCGGCAGTTCGTCCAGCGTTCAGTTCGGCGACGACGACAAGAAACCGCACCTTCCGGACGGCGCATTGCCGGCGGTGGGCAGTCTCACCCACTGGGACGAGTGCCCCGTGTGCTCGCTGGTGGGTGAGGTGCGGTCGTACACCAAGTACATTCAGCTGGCGGTCCTGTTTCACGAAAACAACGACCTGGCGCAGTCGTACCACTTGCTCCAGCACGCGGTGGAGCTGGCCGAGGCTGACGAGGTGCCGGTGCCCACGCCGTACTTTTTGATTGCGCTGTATCTTCGGTATGTCGTTTACTTTTGTCCGGAGGGCTATTGAGACTGATCAATAATTTTTAAAGGCACGGATGGGGCGTCCGACCAGAGCTCGCCAAGTCGTTCAAGTTCCTGCTACTCTCGCTCGAGTTTGCCATCAAGAACGTACTGGTGTCCAACCTGCAATCCGCCACGCAGCCCGAACCCGCTCCCTTGGCCACCACGGCGTTCGGCACCGAGCAAGCGCGGCGCACGCCCACCGAGCAGTACATTGCGACGTTCCGCGATTCGCGCCTCCCCGCATCCCCCATCAAGCCGTCGCCCGCGCGCATGGGCGTGGCCATGATCCTGTACGAAGTGGCCGTGTCGTTGCGGTACAGCTGGGGCACCCGTGGCAACTCCAAGCTGGCGAAAGCATTGGTGATCTTAGCAGCGAATTTGGGAGACGTGCAGGCGGCCGTGGAGGTCGGGTCGCGGCTCGCGCGCCGCGCACACCGCGTGGCGCCCGTGGACGCGATCATTGGGCAGCGCCGGGCGAAGGCGCACCGCGCACGTGGGCTCGCGGTGCTGTATTTGCGGTACGCGGCGCTCAATGGCGTGCAGGACGCCATCATTGGATGGGCATTGTCGCCCAAGTACGATGAGGATCATGAGTGAGGTTTCATTTTT
>MU625060.1:0-12774 GCA_025349905.2 Blastocladiella britannica
AGCCAAAAACGGTTTCCACTCTCTGCTGCACCAGTCGCACAATTGGTGTAGTGCCCGCATAGCGGACGAGATCGCCGGTGAGATGGAAACTTCAAAGCCCACTCAGCCGTGTACACGATATTTACTCGAATAATACTCGAGGGGTTGGTTAGATTTGATGGAAAAAAAGAAGGGAGTAAAGCGGCAGCAAAAGGAGCCATCTCGGGTTCAACCTCAACTGGAACTACTGGAACGGGTGCCATCAACCAGAGCTGCTTGGCGCAGCGCATATTTGTACCATACACCATACAACACACACGATATGCGATGCGGACACACATGTTGCACGGATTGATTCCAGATCCAAAATATTACGCCACGTCATTCATAAAAAATCACTGGGTGGTGCAACTTCAATCAAGCACTACGGATACTCGGCTACTGATCATCGAGCCCGCACACATCGTCGTACCCGGCTACCACCACCTCGCCCTCGTCCAGGTTCACCACGCACTCTTGCCGTGCGCGGTCCTTTTCCAGGATCCGTCCCCTTTGCCCGACCAGATCACTGCGGCCGCGCCCAGCCCGTTCGGGGACTCGCACCAAGCACACGCTGTCGCTGACCCGCGGCACCGTGGTCTCCAGGTCGCGCTCGGCGACATTGTCCAGCACCACCCGCGATCCATTGTGCTCGGTCTGCAGCGAGCATCGCCCGTTCGGGATCACGTCCAGGACACGCGCTTTACGCTCGTAGTACCGGCCGCTGCCGAGCGTCTTGGACACGATGCGTACTTGCAGGTGCGGTCGCAGCCAGCTGTTGTTGGTTGCTGGTTCCGAGTGCGGACGGTCACGCTCGTTATCATGATGGTGGCGACGAGAGGATGCCTCCAGTTTTCTGTATACGCGTATAGTGGTCAGTGCACTCCCAAAAAGTACAGCAGAAAAAAAAACATACCGGTGATAGTCGGCATCCTTCAGCACCCGGACGTCCCCGGTAGCGACCCGCACCTGATCGCCATTGGCCGCCAGCTCCACCACCACGCGGTCACGCGCCCGCAACACCTCGACCGCAACCCCAAGCAACCCCTCGTGCCGCCCATGCATGATCTCCACCGCGGCGCCCGGTTCCAGCACCCGCTTGCGCTCCAGCTCCGTGTCGAGATCGCGCACGTGCTGCACGCGGCCGTGCTCGTCCCGTAGCTGCTCGTACTGTGGGACATCGCGGCGAGAACGACCGCGCGATCGCGAGGAGGTCGGTGGGGGCATGTTGTCGGGCATGGGCTGCGCGCCGAGGCCCAGCCGTTCGGGCCGGGGAATGTACATGATGGGCTTGGCCAGGCTGTCGTATTTTATCAAGGATGAGAGGTCGCAATACTCGATAATGATATGGTAGCGTACCCAGAGGCCTTGTTGCGGCCAATCGGATCGCCCTCGCGCCAGCCCATGCGCTGCAGCATTGCAGTCCCAAAATCGCCCACAGGTGCGGCGTCGTAACCAGAGAACGGCACGGGGTCGGGCAGGCTGGCCATGTCGGCCTCAAACGACTGTCGCCCGGACAGCAGCGGCGTGCTGCTGCTTGCACCATTTTCTCCTTCCTTTTCGCTACCGGCTACTTGTCGTCGCTGGGGTACGTTCAAACCAAATGCAATCGGCGCGCGGTCGCCATTCAAAGTCGATGAAGTCGTGGGTGCTGGTGGCGGTGGTGGTTGTCCAGGACTGGCGCTCATTTTTCGTTAATTTATAGAGAGATTGCGTTGCATCGATCCACCACGACGATCTACGCTGCAGCAACGCGGTACCGGCGCCGAGGATCCTCGTGCAGTTCATTCTTTTACGTCAAGTGAAAAAGGGCTTTGTGACCGAGGCCGCCGAGGACTATCCTGCTTGGCTCCATACGGTTTTTTTGTCCGCACGTGTCCAGCTCACAACTACGCCCACTCGAAGAGCCATTTAGGCACCGACCAAAAGTGCCTCCTCTGAAGCCCACTCTCCTCCTTGCGACACCAGGGGAGGGGGGATGTACAACATGATGAACCATAGCGACTCCCTCTTTGGCAATCTTTTAAAAAAGGTGCCACTGGAACCACACACCGTCCTCGTGCAGGTGCGTTTTTTTTTTTTTTATATTTTACTCGTCTGTTATTTTTTGTTTTGTTTTTCGCCAACTTCTGACCTTTGCTGATCCGCATTTGACTCCATTTCCACACGGCCTCTTTTAAACGGTCGGAAAGGTCACCCCCCTCGTCTGGCACTTCATCTTCCGGTCACGCGGCGAGGTCGGCCGGCTTTTGGCAAGGCTGGCCAAGTCTTGTCGTGCGACATCGAGAAGTACGGCTCCTGGACGCCGAGCAACGGTTCCAAGTATCACGTCGCGCCGATCTCTGGCCGCGGACGTCGCGTCGTGCAACATCGACCCCAGCAACGCGCACGTCGTCAAGGAGTTGGTCGTCAACACATCAAGCCTGCTGTGTCCCGCATCGAGTCAGAGACTGGCTACGAGCTAGACAACTCCGTGTGGTGCTGTTCAATTTGCTACGAAGCACAAGTGCGCAATCAGCTGGCGCCATTCCTGTACCATGTCACTCAGCTTGCTCTGTACCTCAACGATGTGGAGCACGAGCTCGCCGAGTCCGCCGCCAAGAGCCGTCAACCGGTCGTTAAGTGTTGGTACCCTGCGCAAGGACTTCGCTGGTCTGACCGCCAAGTCGTCGCCCACCCGTTGCGCCGCCCCACGGCCAAGAACCATGTGCACGCCCTTCGACGCGTTGCTTTGCAGCAGGTTGATCGCGTTGAAACCCTCGGTCATGTCTGCCGCCTCTTGCAGCTCGGGCAGTGACGTCGAGGCGATCACCAGGTCGTCCACAAACCCGCTCGCTGCCCACTCGAAAACCACGACCCGCGCCGCGCGCTGGTCAACCGGACGATGCGCAAGAGCCGCCGACGTCGCCAACGGGGCGGGAAGCGGGATCTCGATGCGCACACCACTGGTACGCTGCCTCAGCACGCACAACAGCGGGTCGTACACGCGTGCGTTCCAACCACCACTGCCTCGCGGCCAAGTCCGGTGTGCTTTTGCTCGCCCGGTGGTTGGCTGGGATCGCCTCTCGAGGCAAATGTGCGCTGCCCTTTCCTCTCTTCCTCCTCCCGCTCAAGTGCGCTCCACGGTTGCACGCGGTTGGTTGGCTTTGGGGTGGCGCGCATGTCCCGGTCGTCCGGCAGGGGCAGGCGCCCGCAGTATGCGCACTGGAGCTCGAGCTTGATCGCCATGGCATCGTAGCTGCCTGCCCCGTCTGAGGTGTCCTTGCGATTGAATGCTCTGCGAGGCAAGATTTCATCATCGAAAATCTATTCGCAAGAGGGAATCCGGCTCTCATTTTAGACCGAATTTCAATGAAAATTGCAAAGTAAAAAAGGACGCTTCGACGATGTGAGCGAGAGCAGTCGTGTAATATAATAATTTTAAAAAAGTCTCACGACTCTCATGTAAAAAAAGGGAGCAACACCTGCTCGGCCACGCTGAAAATGTACTTGAACACGCAAAAATACGACTCACGCGAAGATGCCGGCGATGCAAGCGGACGTGAACGTGCACAAAGCGCCTACGAGCATAGCAGGGAACGCAATGGACGCAATGTCGCCACGACGCGACGGGGCCATGGCGCCAAGGCAACCAATCTGGATACCGACCGAACCAATGTTGGCGAAGCCGCAAAGCGCGTACGAAATCAAAAGCTCAGCACGGGCAGTGAGCTTCGATGCGACGGGGTTGAGAATGTCGGCCTTGCCAATGAGGACTTGGAGATCGGCGTACGCGGCGAACTCGTTGACGAGCACCTTCTTGCCCAACAGCTGCGCGACGACCAGGCAATTTTGGGTCGGGACGCCCAGAAGCCACGCCAGCGGGTAAAACAGGTACCCAGTGACCAACTCGAGGTTGATGATCTCGCCGGTGCCCAGGTTGTTGAGGTAGAAGAAAAAGCGAGTAAACACGATGTCGACGAAGTTGTACAGTGCAATGAGCGAGAGCAGAGTGCCGGCAATGAGGCCAGCAAGAGTCATGCCCTGGGCGGCACCGTTCGCGGCAGCGTGCAGGATGTTGGCCTCATGGTGTTCGACAGCAGGCATGATGACCTCGCCCTTGGTAATGGACTTCTCGGTCTCGGGGTAAATCAACTTCGAGAGGGCAAGCGAGCAAGGAACGGACATGATACAGGCGGTAATCAAGTAGGTCCCGTTGACGCCCATGCCAATGTAGGCCGACAGCACCGAACCGGCGATCGTCGCGAAACCAGCGACCATGATGGCGTGCATCTCGCTGTTAGTACAGTACGGGAGGAATGGCAAAATCTACAAGGGCGGGGCATGCGCGGAAGGGGTCAGCAACGAAGTAGATCAATGAACAAGTCATAATGCATGAAGTATAAGTACCAGGAGGGCCGACTCACTACAAGGTTGAAAATAATTTAGGTCACCATC
Organism: Blastocladiella britannica; assembly: GCA_025349905.2. Classification (NCBI taxonomy): domain Eukaryota; kingdom Fungi; phylum Blastocladiomycota; class Blastocladiomycetes; order Blastocladiales; family Blastocladiaceae; genus Blastocladiella; species Blastocladiella britannica. Next base: position 4,456 of record MU625060.1, read on the forward strand.
GAAAGGTCATCGTAAGAGGTAGTCGAAGGTGGTCATGGTAGTCGAAGGGGGGTGGTCAAGGTAGTCGTAGTTGAAGTTGGAAGTGAGTGATCTTTGGACAAAAAAAAAAAAAAGATCCATACCCCTGGCCAATGAACGGCGACGCGGCTGCGGCAACCGACTCGGCACCCGACGTGTCCATGAGCACCACAAAGACGTACGCGAACTTGACCACCAGCCACTGCATACCACCGAGGTAGTAAATGCACTGGATGAACGAGCAGAAGAACACGATGGCCGGCAGCACGTTCACGAAGAAGTTCTGCAGCTTGTTGGCGCCAAACCACAGGAACTCGAGACCAAACTCCTTGCCGAGACCGAGGAATCCACCGACCGTGTTGGAGACGAACGAGAAGATGGTCTGGCCGATCCAGGTCTTGAGCACAAACAGACCGAGGAGCATCTGCGCAAACATGCCAACCGACACAAGGCGCCAGTTGACGGCCGAGCGGTCCTTGGACAGGACGAACATGAGCGCCACAACGACAACGACACCGAGGAGCGAGCGGAAACGGTCAGCAATGGTGCCGAGATCGGTCGAGCCGGCAACGAGGATGGTCACGACGGCAATGGTGAGGGTGCACACGGCAAAGAAGATGGCGTAGACATTGTCCGAGACCTTGTTGAAGGGGATGGGGGACAGAATGGCGCGGAACGGCTTGAGGAGCGTCTCGTTGGAGATGCGCTTGGTGCCGACCTTGAGCAGCACGCAGAAGTACAGGAACGCGGGGAAGGCAATGATCTCCGGGTGCAGGATCTGTTTTATATGTTTGTTTGTTTGTTAAAAATCATGTGGGAAGTGGGAAATGTGAAGAATAAAATATACGAACCCAGGCGGCAATGATCCAGGCGGTCAGGACACTGAGCAGGACAAAGTCCCACACGCGCTGGCCGGTGGAGTCGACCCACTCGACGGTCTCGGCCTGCTCAAAGGCGGGCTTGTCATCGGCCTTGTCGTCGGCCTTGTAGTCGGCCTTCTCAAGAGCGGGCTTGCCCTCGATGTCGATGACAGCGGGCTTAGTATCTTCTTGCGACATTTTTGGTATTTGTTTTGGAAATTGCTGCCGATGCGAGAAGGGGAATGAGTATTTGTTGCGGTATGGAGGACGAGCGGGGCGTGCAACAAAAAAGGTGGGCAATGAAGGTTCAAAACGACGTACAGGATCCCTCTACAACTGAATGTTGTAAAAACACAGAAGAAGGGCAATGTGAGGTCGGGAAAGACAAAAAGTGCGGGGGCGGGGTTGAACTATTTGTACGAGCGACCGAAACGCAGAAGGTTTTTTGCTTTTTGAGAAAAACCGAAAATTTTGTTTCGGCGAGGCGCGGAACTTTTCGCCTCAACTGGAAAACATTTGGTTAGTGGCTTTTTTTTTTGTTTGAAACAAGAGTTGCTTCCGGACTCGTCCGGCTCTGAATTGCCACCCATCGGCATTGTGACCTTAACCAGCGTGTCGTGGCATGCCCGACGATACCACCTATGCCATGGACGAGGTCCTGGATTACGAGGACCATTTAGGTAGAATTCCCATCCTCGCGCGGTTAAGTGCTGCACGGTGATCTCCAGATCGCCACAACCCCACAAAAACAAAAAATAATGCGCCCGTCCAGCTGCTCGTCGCCGCCTCCCCGCGTTTTGACTTGAGTCGTTGTTTGCGGAACCCACTTTTATTTGAGTTTTGCTGCACCTTTGCGATGCATACCTTGTCACTGAGTGAGTGACCTGCATCTCACAGAAGCGATTCCTGTGCTCTACTCGAGCTGTACTGCACGAGGGTGCCATCGTGCTGATGGCCCACCAGCGAATTGCATTTTTCAAACGATTTTCCGGGCATCGCAGCCGGGAATGGCCGCTGGGAAAGTTCTCTTCACGAAAAAACTAAATTTCATATAAAAAATACAATGACTGGTCCCCTCGGCACGACAGCGTCCAACCCGCTCCACATTGGCGTCCTTGGTATTTAGCACAGCAATTACGCGTTCTGGGACAAAGAAATGCTCAAAAAATGGAAACAGCCCTTCAAGGCGCGTTTATCGAGCACATTCACATGCTGGAACGCGTCGCGCGCGAGCAAGGGCTGCACTTGACGATCTCGGAGGTGCGCACGGCCGCGCAGCTCGACCCAACTACGCTCCACGGACTGGTGTTGCCCGGAGGTGAGTCGACGGCCATGGCGCTGGTGGCGGAGCGGTCCGGGTGCCTTGACCAGCTGCGCGCGTACGTCCACGCTGTTCCCGTGTGGGTATGGTTCAGTTTCTCACTCCTATATGCGCAAAAAAAAAAAAAAAATTGACAATGGAATACGCAGGGAACCTGTGCAGGGATGATTCTGCTCAGTACGGCGGCCGAACACACCAAGGAGGGTGGACAGAAGCTGCTGGGCGCGCTGGACGTGACGGTGGACCGCAACGCGTTCGGGCGCCAGGCCGACTCGTTCATCGGCCCGCTTTCGATTGCCGGCATTACCACCGATACCGATAGCAAGCCGTTCTCGGGGGTGTTTATTCGCGCACCCGTGGTGACGCGGGTCGGGGACGGAGTCACGGTGTTGGGCACGGTGCAGCATGACAACCGCGATCACGGCGCAGTCGGGGAGCGCGTGGTGGCGGTGCAGCAGGGGACCCGGATTCTGGGCACGAGCTTCCACCCGGAGCTGACGGCGGACGTGCGCGTGCACGCGTACTTTGTTGCGATGGTGCAGGCGTGGTGGCTCGCTCGTCAGCAATGAAAATTGGTTGGATTCACATTTTTTTTTTCTCTATTTTACGCCCATTTCCCTCTAAATTGCTCTCCACCACTCCACTCAAGCACTGTAGCATATCGAGGACAACCAGGACACCTCGCACCCTGCATACACCCACATTTCCTTCCCTCCTTTCTCTGGAAAGGATTTTGTAAGTGGAAAGTGAAAATGGCCCACCACCAGCATCACCACCACCAACACCACCAGCACCAGCACCAGCACCCAGTGCCGCCCCCACTGAGCCTGCGGCCTTACCCGTCGCCTAGTGTGGGCCCACTGGTGGGTCCGGCGTCTCCCTCGCTCCAACAGCAGCAACAGCAACAGCACCACCCTTCCGGCTTTGGGTCGGTTCCCCCTTCCCCCGCCTTGGTCGCACACAGTCCGCAGCTGGCCGCGTTCTTTACGTCGGGAGGTGCTGCGTCTCCTGGCCTGATGGGACCCCCGCCGCCCACCGCGGCCACCTCTGGAGTGTCGTCGTCGTTTGTGCGGTCGCTGCCGGGCTCCCCCGTGACGGCGACCCATGCGGCCAGCGCGACATATGCCCACCCGCACCACGCGCAGCAGCAGGCGTACCCGCCGTATCAGTCGTTCCACTCGCAGCAGTATCAGCAGCAGCAGCAGTACCGCCCGATGTCGTCAACGTCAATGTCGCCCGCCACCGCCACTGTCTCAACAACAACAACGACAAGCACTCCCACCAGCCCATTCCCGACGTTTCCCCCGCCCACCGCTGCCACTACCGCTACTACCGGTGGTGCTGGGTCTGCTTCGCCCAGTGGTCACCAGCCGCAGCCCATATCGCCTCGGGACTACTACCCGTCGCCGGTGCTGTCGCACCACCAGCAGCATCAGCACCAACAGCAGCAGCACCTTCCTTCTTCCAGCACCACTGTAGGCCTATCTCTCCCCACTCCGTCGGCCTCCTCGGTCTCGTCGACCCCCTCGACGACCGCGTCGTCGCCCAACGTGCACCGCGCGTTCGCGGCCTACAGCTACGCGCAGCACGGCGACGGGTCCGGTGGGATGCTCGACGACTCGCCGCTGCCGTCGGCCATGTCGTCGGACGCCGGCGGTGCCGACCTGGCGGCTGACCGGGACCGGGAAATGTCGGCGCCGCCGTCGCCGGCCGTGAATGGTGGCGCTGTCGGTGCGGTGAGTGCAGTTGGAACGCCGGTGGGGCACGACGGACTGCGGAGCGTCCCGGGAACTCCGAGCGAGGCGGCGCGGCAGCTGTGGGCGGCCGCCGAGCAGGCCCAGCAGCAGCAGCAGCAGCAGGCGCTCATGTACGGAGGTGGGTCGACGCCCACGGTTCCTGCGGGCGAAGCGGGCTCTTCGTCGTCCCCTGCGTCATTCCCGCACCCGACGTCCATGGCGTCGCCGGTTGGACCGCCTCCGATTCAACAACAACAGCAGCAGCAAGTGCAGCAGCAGCAGTCGGTCGCGGCTGCGTTCGAGGCCAGCGAGGGCCCGCGGTACCTGCTCACCGACTTCGAGTTGCTGGAAACGCTTGGTTCGTTATCATTTTCTCTTCATTTTTACAGTCACCTTTACTCATATGATAATAATTAAATAGGAACCGGAACCTTTGGTCGCGTCCACCTGGCCCGACTGCGTGGCACCTCGCAGTACTTTGCAATGAAAGTCCTCAAGAAGGCCGAAGTCGTGCGCCTCCGCCAAGTCGAGCACATCAACAACGAAAAGGCGATCCTGTCCCGGATCTACCACCCGTTCATCGTGAACTTGTTCTGCACGTTCCAAGACGAGACCAACCTGTACATGTTGCTCGAGTACGTCCCCGGAGGCGAGCTTTTCTCGCACTTGCGGCGGGCGAGCCGGTTCGCCAACGACGTGGCCCGGTTTTACGCGGCGGAAATCGTTACCGCTATCGAGTACATGCACCGACGCGATATCATTTACCGCGACTTGAAGCCTGAGAACTTGTTGCTCGACGCCCGCGGGCACATCAAGATTGCGGATTTCGGGTTTGCGAAAGTCGTCGAGGATCGTACGTGGACGCTGTGCGGGACGCCCGAGTACCTTGCTCCCGAGTATGTTCCCTCTTGTCACTGTTAAGATCAATGAACTCATATAAAAAACATGATAGGATCATCCAAGGCCGCGGCCACTGCCGCGCCGTCGACTGGTGGGCGCTCGGGATCCTGATCTTTGAAATGCTCTGCGGCTACCCTCCCTTCTTTGACGACACCGCGTACGGGATCTACGAAAAGATCCTGCAGGGTCGGATCGCGTTCCCGGCGTTCGTGGACCCAGCCGCGAAAGACCTGATCAAGCGGCTTCTGACCGCCGACACGTCGCGGCGGATCGGGAACTTAAGGGCGGGCGCCGACGATATCAAGCAGCACGCATGGTTCCGTGGGGTTGACTGGGACGTGGTGGTGGCGCGGAGGGTGGCTGCTCCACTGGTGCCGCGGACCAACGGCGCTGGGGATACGTCCAACTTTGAGAATTACCCGGAACCGGAACCCGAGGCGGTCGTGGACCGGTCGGATCCGTACCATTACCTGTTCATGTCGTTCTGATTTTTTTATTGCTCAAAATATATTTCTGTTACGTCTGCGCACTGAACACGGTTTTGAATTCCAAGCTGGCCTGCCATAGAAATTGGTGAACGATTTACTTTGCATGCCCCAATCATTACATTGGAATTCCAATGCCCATTTTCTTTCCAGTGTCAAACCAGTCCGGTTTTCTTGTTGATATTCCGGCCGGTCCATCCATGTCTATTCTTTGGTCCGGCGGTACCCAATGGACATCCAGCCTGGGTTTCCCACTGCCATTCCGATATCCCACCTTTCCAGTTCCAGCGCTCGGACCAAATATTTCCAATAGATTTCTTACATTCCAGTTGTTTCCACTCATCCCGACCCCGCCGACCGCTCCCGATCCGACCCGTTTGATACTTTGATCCTGGATTCCTGCTTGATCTCGGCCTTGATCCGCGCTCGCTTGCTGCTGGAAAGAATACCATATACAACACGCGATCGCCCGTCAAAAAAAAATTACCAATATATATGACGCCGTCAGTCAACAAGGATCAAGGGAAATATCGTACCCACCAAAACGACGGTGATTGAATTGAAGGAAGTATAATTGCGTGCGCGCTCGAGACGGAAAGAAAGAGCGAGAGGGATCACACGGTCAGTGGGTTGATCGCGCTTGGACTCGTACTCGCCGCATGTGAGTGGAAACGGTAAATAAGAGTCAACACTTGCAATCATCCGGGACTTAAGAAAACTTGGTAAAAGGAGAGGCTCTTTTGTACCAATCCTTGAGGAGCCCAGTGAGGCCAACGAAGGATCCAGACACCGATTCTTGTTTTTGTTATGCTCACCATTGTTGAATGTAGTTTTGATTCCCCGCAAAAAAGTCAAGTACCGGAATGTCGGAATCTTTCCACTCGACCCGGAATGCCGTCAAAACTTGTCCAAGATCCCCTTTTTGTTTTTTCCCCCGAGTCACAAACTCAGTTAAGCTCTCTATTGGTAGTTCACATGTGTTCATTGAGCAGCCGTGTGCGCATTATACATTCATACTATTTATCGAAGTTCGACCTGAAGCTCATTCACCAACGCGGCGCGCACGCGATCTTGGACCGCGTTGATCTCGTCGTTGGTGACATTTCTGCCAAAACAAAGGTATGAGCCAGTAAATCAAATAAATGTAAAATGAGACGACATACCGATCCATGCTCCGGTACACGATCCGGAAACACCGCGACTCCCGGCCCGTCTTGGGGTGCACGAACCGGTCAATCTGCTGCACGTTCTCCACCAAGTCCCCCGCGACCCCGCGCACCACGTCAAACAAGTTATTGTCGACTAGCACCGTCCCCTTCGGAACCCAGAATGCCACGTCTTTGGTGCAGGGAGGGTACGCCGAGAACGGCTTGAACGTCACCAGCGACGCCGGGTCCGTCGGGTCAACGTCCTTGAACTGGTCCAGGAACCGCGGATCGGTGCTCCAGAACAGCCGAATGTCTGGGATCCCAAACAGGACCATGGCCAGTCGCTCGAGACCTAACCCGAACGCCCATCCGACCACGGACCCGGCGGGGCGCGTCGGGTGCGCGGCGTCCATGATCGGTTGCTGCACCACGCCCGACCCAAGCACCTCCAGCCACTGGCCCTGGTACTTCACCTCGAGTTCCCACGACGGCGCCGTGAATGGAAAGTAGTCCTTGTTCCAGCGCATCTCCAGTGGCTGCGACGACTCGAACAGGAACCGGCACATGGCTTCGAGCTTCGTCACCAGGTCGTGTCCGACGGCTGCTGAGATGGCCACATCATGGACAGTCTGCTTGGGGTTCACGGACGGGTCCCAGACCTTATCAAACGCGCTGGATGCACCCCCCGTCAACACCTTCAGGTCCGAAGCCTCAAACGACCGGAACCCTTCCATCTGGTGAAACACCGGGTAATGCGACGCGTCAATCTCGTCGCGCCGGTAACAGTCGGCAATACACAGGAAATTCGGTACACCGCGAGCTAATAACTGCGCCTGGTGCGCCGACGTGTGCGTGCGCAGCAAACTGTGCTGGTTCAAGTAGTACGTGTCGGAGGGCGACCGGCCCGGGTGGTCGGGCGCAATCAGCAGCGAGTCAAAGTTGGCGGCGGGCGTCGCTACGGGCGGCATGTCGTTGACTACGCGCATCGGTGGGTGCACGTCGGGGACCTGGGTGGACCAGAAATGAGCAATGCGCTGGGCCACGATCGCCACCGGGTGGTGGGGGGTGCGGTGCAGCGCGCGCTCGGTCTTGGCGACAATGTGCGGGGTGGCATTGGTCCAGGAGTCGGCTGGGTACTGGATTCCTAGCACGGTGGTTACCGTTGTTGGCTTTGCGGTTGAAATTGACCGGCGAGACCAGAGAGACCGACCAGAACAGCGAGACCGAGAAACAGTGCCCGAGAATAGGGTCACGACCAGGCGTCGACCGCTGTTGGCGATCATTTTCTATTGCAAGTTGGAAGTTGGAAATTTCCTGAAAGAGGGCTGAGTGGGCCTTGAAGTTTCCATCTCACCGGCGATCTCGTCCGCTATGCGGGCACTACACCAATTGTGCGACTGGTGCAGCAGAGAGTGGAAACCGTTTTTGGCTCCGGGAATGAGAAGGGAAAAAAAAACAAAACTACAGCGACGCCGCGGCCGCCGCCTTGGCTGCTGCCGTCTCGGCCGCCATGATCTTGGCCACTGGCTTCACCTTTTGCGCGTCAGCCCGCGCGCCAACAAGGCTCTCTACCGCGGCGACCAGCTTGGGAGCCCACGCCTCGCCCGCCTCCATCGCCACGTACATCCGTCGGGTCGCCCACTCGTGGTACAGGTTGCACCACGCCATGTCGGCCTCGGATTTGAGGTGTTGGAATTCCAGCACTCAAGGAATTGCCCGCTGTGTTACAATCATCTCTCTACCCGCCAACTCGCAAGCGGCCCGACTCCAACTCTCGTGACCGATTTCAAGGACTCCCCTCGCGCCAAGGAGCTCAACCAGCAAGCTCAAGGCAACTTCGGCCCCGCTGGC
>MU625061.1:0-12735 GCA_025349905.2 Blastocladiella britannica
TCCGAATATGACGCGGGATGAACGTGGTGCGGATCGGGAGCGGCGAGAACATATTTTCCCCTGGTGCAACTTGAAGAATACGATTCATGTGAATCATATAAGGCAGGTACCGGCGGGGGTTGCGGTCGAGGTCGCGTGCGAGGGGGCAGTTGTTGGCGCGGCGCGGCAGGAGGGGCAGCAATTGTTGGAGCAGGGCGGCACGGACTTGCACGGTGCAGTTTCTCTTTTGAGTGAAAATAAATGTGAGACAGAGGTTTAAAAAAATAGAATTTAAAAAGATAAAGCGTACCGGGACTGGACCGCCGTAGAGTACGTGTCGAATCCATGCACCGACAGCGGCCCCGACTGCTTTCTTGCGTGCCCGGTCCGTCGTGTGAGCCGGGTCGGTGACGATGATGGGAGCCATGGTCCGGGTCACAAAAACACGAATGCAGCGCTAGACGTAGCCCTCGAAGCGCATGGTGATGTTGTTGCGGTAGGCCGTCTGGAGCTGGATAGCCTCGTACGCAAAGACGTACGAGAGATGGAGGCCGTCAACACGATCTTCAAACGGGTTCTCCACGCCATCGCCATCCAGGCGACTCGGATGCGCTCGTGGAGTGCTGCATCATCGCCTATCGAATTGAATAAAGTCAACCTTGTCCTCCAACAAAGAAAAGGATTGAAAAAGGAATCATACCAGCTCCTCCACCAGAGACACCAGAAAGCAGTCGCGTAAAGAGCTTTTTTGAGAAGCCAAAAATGACATCCCGGGACATGACCTCGGCAGCTGCATGCGAAAACCCGCCATGGGCCTCTTCCACTTCTTCAAATCGTTAAAGGATCATGTACTTGAGCAGAAAGGAGGCCTGCTCGACGGCGTAGTGCGCGCGTACGACAAGGCGTTGAATAGAGAGCTCGATTTGAGAGTTCTTGCGAATTAGGTTGGGAGGCGGCAGATGGTGGTTGTGCGGTTGGGTCGAAAGACGTCCGGGTCCGGAAGGACAGCGTGAACAGGCTGGGCCCGGTCTGCCATGCTTGTCGGTCGGGTTGTGTTGATTTGTTGATTGGCAACTTTCAAAAGGGAGGTCTCAGTCACCATCCATGTGTATGGTCGCGAGATAGGGGTCGACTTTTTTCCGCGATCACAAGGTGTTTTGGGCGCGGGCGCCGACAATCGCGTGACGATTTATTTTCGATTTTTCGATGTTTCAGTGGAACCGACAAATCGCCCATCGCATCATTCCCCACTCTTTTTCGGTCGGCCAAGTCTCTGCCCTTCTCTCTTTCGTTTCGACCGAATATCGATATAGACTGTAGCTGTTGCTGTAACCGTTTCCCTCGACCGTCCGCCCCGACCGCCTGCCCGACTACATAGAATAGACCTGCCTCAAATCGATAAAGAAAAAAATGGCCGGCTCCATCAAGCTCCTCCTTGCTCTTGCCGCGATTGCGCTCCTCAGCACCACCGCCGATGCCACCGCCGCCCGTCTGCAGGGCCCCGTGGGAAACCGGTTCATTGTGACACTTCACCCGAATGTGGATGTTGCCGAGCACCAGGCTAAGATCCAGAAGATTGTGGATGCGTCCAACACCAAGCCCGCGCCCGCCCCCGGCACCGTGTCGTCGGCGTCGGTGCGCGTGCACTCGAAGCTCGCGCGCGTGTACTCGGTGAAAGGCCGGTCGCACGGGTACAAGGGCTACTCGGGCGTGTTTGCTCCGTCGGCGGTGCAGGCGCTCAAGAACGACCCGGACGTGGCCGCCGTCGAGCCGAACCGCATGTGGCGTCTGCTGGGCTCGCAGCCTAACCCGCCGTCGTGGGGTCTCTCGCGCTCTTCGTCGCGCAAGTTCACTGCCGGGTCGTCGTACGCGTTCCCGGACCAGGCCGGTGCTGGCGTGACTGTCTATGTTCTCGGTATGTTTTTTATTCAGTTTAAGGGGGCAGGTGATTGAAATAAACACTCAACTGAATGTTTCAAATGTTAGACTCTGGGATCGACATCACGCACCCCGAGCTGCAGGGCCGCGCGACCTGGGGTACCACCCTCTGCAAGCCCGAGTACTGCCCCGTGCAGGACAAGGACGAGTATGTTCCTTCTCCTTTTTGTTATTGAAGGCAATCGCTGACATTTTCGCTCCAACAATAGCACCGAGCACGGCACCCACGTTGCCGGTACCGTCGCCTCCAAGTCGTACGGTGTTGGTTCGTATATATTTCATCACTTTTTACGATGATAAAAAAAACTGACAAAAAAAATGGAACAGCCAAGAAGGCCAACCTGGTCGCCATCAAGTGCCTCGGCGGCGTGGACGGTGTGGGAGACACCGAGGACATCATTAAGGGCATTGAGTGGGTGGTCGAGCACTACAAGAAGAACGGCAACGGCAAGGGCGCGGTGCTCAACATGTCGCTGGGCGGTGAAAAGTCGGACGCCACCACGCTCGCGGTGCGCGCGGCCATCTCGGCCGGCATCACCGTCGTTGCCGCCGCCGGTAACGACTCGGACGAGGACCACTTCATTGACGCGTGCGGGTTCACCCCGGCCAACGTGCCCGAGGCCATCACCGTGTCGGCCATCGACAACACCGACACCCGCGCCTGGTACGCCAACATCGGTAACTGCGTGTCCATGTTTGCGCCTGGATCCGAGATCGTCTCGCTGCAGCCGGGAGGCCGCACCCAGTCGATGGACGGCACGTCCATGGCTACGCCGCACGTTGCTGGGGCCGCGGCTCTGCTCTTGTCGCAGTTCCCTGGCCTCACCCCCGCCGAGGTCAAGGCAAAGCTTCTGGCTGCCGCTACCCCTGGCGCCGTCAAGGATGCGCGCAGTGCTGGTACTGGTCTGTTGTTCATTAACCCGACCGCGGATCCGGTCTCGTCGTCCTCGTCCTCGTCGGCTTCGACTTCGTCGTCGACCACCACTGCTGCGTCGTCGTCTTCATCGACCTCTTCGTCCACCTCGACGATTGTCAAGACGACCCCCATCACCACCACGACCTCGACCACTGCCGCGACCACCTCGACCGACGCTGTTCCCAAGGACGTGTCGACGACCTCCACCAGCACGTCGACCACCACCACTTCGTCCGCTAAACCGACGAGCTCGTCAACCAAGACCATCAGCACTTCGACCAAGGCCACGTCGACCAAGGCTGCCAGCACTTCGACCAAGGCCAGTACGTCGACCAAGGCTGCCAGCACTTCGACCAAGGCCAGTACGTCGACCAAGGCTGCCAGCACTTCGACCAAGGCCAGTACGTCGACCAAGGCTGCCAGCACTTCGACCAAGCCGACCTCCACCAAGACGTCGACCACCACCACGTCCACCACCACGTCGGCCAATCCCACCAAGACCTCCTCTATCACCGTCAAGCCCGCCGAGGTGACCCCTCCGGCCCCCGGTCCGACCGGCACCCCTGGCAAGAAGGCGGTGCTGGCGCCCGTGCCCGTGTTCAAGGCCCCCTCGGTGCCCGCGCCCGTCGCGTACCCGGTTCCGTCGTTTGCCGAGGCCCCCGCGGCTGCGTCGGCGTGCAAGGACTTCTGGCCCGTGGACGTGTGCAAGTCGCTTGGCCTGTGAGCTCAGTCTTTTGCATTGTAATTTCCCTTTCTTTTTTTCCATATATTTTTTTCATAAAAACGGATGACTGGAACCTCGTCCTCCACGCCCGTCGGCGCCTTGGCATGCCAGCGCGACGCGTACGCGCGCATGCTCCAGGCCACCGTGGTCTCGGCGACCGCCGATCCGCGCGACCCAACTTTGCAGCACGTCTTGCTCTCGGACACGGTGCTGTTTCCCGAGGGCGGTGGCCAGCCGGCGGATCGTGGATATCTAGTGGTCATGAATGACAGTGTCGAATACATGGTCGTGGACGTGCAGCGCAAAGGCGTGGCGGCCGTGCACTACGTGAAGCTCTCGAATGACGCTGGTCAATCGACGCTGGTGGCGGGCACCAAGGTCGAGGTGCGCGTGGACTGGGAGCGCCGGATCGACGCCATGCGCCAGCACTCGGGGCAGCACTTGCTCAGCGCCATTGCCGAGCGCAAGTATGGGTGGCGGACGGCCGGGTGGTGCGTCATATCCTTTCTTTACTGATCGCCTTTTGTCTGGTCTGGATCTGGCAACTGGCCCTGAAAACACATTTATAGGGCCTTTGCCGACACGGACGCAGTGTGGTCGTCGGTGGAGCTCGTCCCGGACGTGGCGCACGTGCACCCGCCGATCGCCATCACCCCGGACACGGTTCGGGAGCTTGAGGCCGACTTGACCTCCGCAATCCTGGCCGCCCACCCAGTGACCGTCACCGAGTCTACATCCGGGAACGGCAGCAATGGGGCAGCGCCCGACCCAGTATCGGCCTCGATCGTCGCCTCCCGCGCCTCGGCCAAATCGATCCCCGCCGACCTCCTGGCCGCCGCTTCCGGTGTGGACTTGGTGGTGCGCACAGTCCATATTGGGGCTGGAGCGCCCGGTACCGAGGATCATATTGACAGCAACAAGTGTTGCGGAACTCACGTGCACAACACCAGCGACATGCTGGCGATCGCCATCAAGCCCACCGTCGATAAGGTGCGCAGTGGGGCCCGGATTTACTTTTGCGCGGGCCACCGGGTGCTGGGCGCGTTGCGCGACGCCAATGCGCGCGAGTCGGCGGTGGCGCGCCGGATCGGGTGCGCGGTGCAGGATGTGGACGACAAAGTCGCCAAGATGATGGTGGTGGCCCGCGCGGACAAGAAGCGCGCCAAGACGCTGGTGGACGCGCTCGCTTCCTCCATTGCCAGTGCCGCCCTGGCCCGGCAGCAGGCTGGATCGGTGTCGGGAGTGTTTGGCGAGTACATTGACTCGCCTGCGGCCGACCCGGAACTGCTGCTGGCCGTGACCTCGGCCATCAAGACTCAGCAGCCGGCACTTACGTCTACGGTGTGGGTGTTTGCCGCGTCCCTGGCCGATCCCTCCACTGCCCAAGCAGCTTCAAGTGGTGCCCTGGGCGTCGTGATCCTCGGCCCCGTTGGGAACGACCTCAATGCCACGATCGCGCGCGTCAAGGAAGCCATGCCCGAGTTGGCCGGCGGCGGTGGCAAGGGCAAGCCCGGGATGCTCGCCGTGTGGCAGGGCAAGGCCGCGGGTGCCGTCACCGATGCCTCGGGCCGGGCCATGGTGGCCAGCTTGATGGAACAACAATAAATGAATAACAAGGCTATATATTACGAAAGAAAACAACTACGCGACGCCCATGATCTTCTTGAGCCGGATAATCAGGCGCCAGTCCTCCTGGGCCACCTCGGCCTTGAAGTTCTCCTTGAGCACGTCGATCGATTCGCGCGTGATCTTAGACATGAGCGTGTCGCCTTCCAAAAAATGCCGCCCGACCATCTTGGGGGTCTCGTACGACGGGCACTCGATCTTCACGGCCACGCCACCGCCCGACTGGCCCTTCTTGACCACCTGCACGGGCTTGTGGTTCATCTCGATCGACGTGACCTTGCCAATGGTGATGAACGGACGTTCAGGATTATCGGCCGACGGCGCCGCTTGCACGCAGATCGGGGTGCCGACGCGCAAGGAGCCCTCGATCACGTCGCAGCCAACAATGATCGGGTCGCGCTTGTTGAACACGCAGCCGGGGATAATCTTGAGCATGCACGGCCACACCGCCACGTGCGCGACGTCGGCCTTCTTCTTCTCGGTCAGGTCCTTGTAGTACGCCGTGAACTTGTCGTACAAGTGGTAGATGATGTCGGCCTGGAACACGGTCACGCCGACGTCCTCGGCCAGCTCCATCGCCTCCTTTTCGACCTTGACGTCAAAGCACAGCATCACCGCGTACTCCTTGGCCGACTCGAGCATCACCGACGCCTTGACCACGTCCTTCTTGTGCACAGGGCCAATGTTGATCCCCGAAACCGGGATCTTCATGTCGCGCAGGAACGACAGCAGCGCCTCGAGCGAGCCCAGCGTCGATGCCTGCACCCACACGCCGCGGCCCGTGGTGTCAATGCCCGACATGAGCGTCTCTAGGTCCTGCATCACGTCGCGCTTAAGCTCCTCCTCGTCGTCCTCGGCGGTCACCACCAGCAGCCGCGACCCAGCGACCGCCTTGTCGAGCCCGTTGGCCGAGATCTTGATACCCATGGCCGCCTTGATCGACTTGTGGTGCACGTAGTTGGACTTAACGCGCAGCTCACGCAGCGGCTGCGGGGTCAGCAGCGCACGCACGTTGGTGGCAATGGCGCCCTCGAGCCCGCACACGACAATACGGTCGTTCTCGTTCAGCACGCCGTTGGACAGGATCACGTCAATGGTGGTGCCGAGACCCTCAATCACCTTGACCTCGAGCACTGTGGCCTCAAGCTCGCCCACGTACATGAGCTTCTCGGACATACGCGACTGCGTCAGGTGCACCAGAAGATACAGCAAGTCCGGGATGCCCTCGCCCGTGATGGCCGACGTGGGCACAATCGACACGTACTTGGACATGTTCTTGTTGTCGTAGTACACCTCCGAGTTGAGCCCTTGCTCCGAGAACGCCAACTTGATGCGGTCGAGCCGGTCCTTGTACTCTTTTTGGACCGACTTGGCCTGCTTGGCAAACGACGCCTCGAACCCGCCGTTCGGGGTCTCAGCCCAGCCGTAGATGCGGTCAATCTTGTTGAGGGCCACAATGAACGGCGTCTTGCGGTTGCGCAGCAGGTTGAGCGACTCGATCGTCTGCGGCTCGAGCCCGTGCATGATGTCGACCACGAGCACCGCAATGTTGCACAACGACGAACCGCGCGACCGCAGGTTGGTGAACGACTCGTGCCCGGGGGTGTCAATGATCAGCAGACCGGGCAGCTTGATCTCGAGGTCCGTCTTGTTGAGCACCTCGGTCTTTTTCAAGATGGCGTCCTGCGGGAAGTACGTGGCGCCAATCTGCTGCGTGATCCCACCGGCCTCGCCCTCCTGCACGTTGGTTTGGCGAATCTTGTCCAGCAGCTTGGTCTTGCCGGTATCGACGTGGCCGAGAATGCAGCACACGGGCGACCGCAGATCGTCCTTGGACCGCGCGGCGAGCGCGGCCTCGTGGCGGGCGGCGCGGCGGGCGGCCGCCTCCTTGATGCGCTCCTCCTCGGCAATGCGGCGCTTGCGCTCCTGCGCCGTCTCCTCGTCCTCCTCCGAGTCTGAGTCGTCCCAGTCCGAGCCCGACTCGCTGTCGTCATCGTCGCTATCCTCTTCGGAATCCTCGTCCGACGACTAATCAAATATTTTTTGTTAGTTCTGACTGAGCAATCATAGAAAGAAAAATGGCATACCTCAGCCTTGACAGCCTTGGCGGCCGGCTTGCTCTTGGTCGGAGCGGGGGTGGCGTTCTTCTTGCCGTTGGCGGCGGCGGCGGCGGCGGGCGCCTTGGTGGGCGCCTTGGATTCGCTCTCAGACTCGGACGAGGCATCCCAATCGTCCTTGACTTCCTCATCAGCGGCGGATTCCTCGTCCTCGGACGAAGACGCGTCCCATGCGTCCTTGGTGTCGTCTTCGTCCTCTTCCGCTTCCGCCTTTGCGGCGGCGGCGGCGACCTTGGCAGCCTCAGCGGCAGCAGCAGCGGCGGCGGTCGCCTCCTCCTTTGCGCGCTGCTTTTGCAGCTTGAAATCACCAACGGCGGCGTCCGCTCCCGGCTCGGACGCAGCAGCAGCGCCAGCGACAGCAGCGGGACGCCGCTTCTTCTTGTTCTCGTAAACGACGCGCTTCTTGGGCCGGTCGCCCTGGTCGGCATCGTCGTCCTGGCCAGCGCCCTGGGTGAGCGCAGGCACGACCACACCGGCGGCCAGCAGTTGCTGCAGCTTGAGCTCGTTGCGTCGCTTGGCCTCCTGCTGGGTCTTGGTCAAGAGCTTGCCCTCCTTCCGCAGCTGCTCCTTCTTGGCCTTTTGCTGCTCCTTCTTGAGCAGCCGCGCCTCCTCGCGAACCCGCTCCTCTTCCTCGACGCGCTTGCGCTCCTCCTCCTCGCGGCGACGTTCCTCGGCCTCGACCCGCGCTGCCTCCTCCTCGGCCGCGCGCTGGGCCGCAATCATCGCCTGCAGAGCCGCGATCGGCGCCCCCGGCTTGCCCTTGCCCTTCTTGCCGCCGGCCGACGCAGCAGCAGCAGTCGCGGCCTTGGCATCCTTGGCGGTCTCCGCATCCAGCAGCCGCAGCGCCTCTTGCTGCTTCTGCTGCTCGAGCTCCTTTTGACGCTGCTTGCGCAGCTTCTCCTTTTCCTTCTTGGACAGCGGCTTCTTATCCTCGTCGTCGGCGGCAGCAGCGTCGAGCGCCGCAGTGGCAGCAGCAGCGGTATCGGCGGCGGCAGTGGGCTCGGGTTTTGCCTTCCCCTTCTTGCCCTTCTTGCCCTTGCGCGTATCCTCCTCCGGCCACTCGTCATCAATGTTGGCGTCCGTGGCCACCGGCGCGGCAGGAGCGGTCTCTTCATCGTCCGCGACGTCGACGGGAGGAAGTGCGGCGGGCTTGGCGGCGGGCTGCTTACCTTTCTTGCCCTTTTTGCCCTTGCGCGTATCCTCCTCGGGCCACTCGTCGTCGACGTTGGCGTCGGTCGAGACGGGTGCCGTCTCCGCTACATCGTCGGCGGCAGCGGCGGGCTGGGCAGCGGCGGCAGGAGCGGGTTGTTGTTGCTGCTTGCCTTTCTTGCCCTTCTTGCCCTTGCGCGTATCCTCCTCGGGCCACTCGTCGTCAATGTTGGCGTCGGTCGACACGGGCGCGGGCGCAGGCGCGGGCTCCGCTACGTCGTCGGTAGGGGCTGCGGGTTTGGCAGGCTGCTTGCCCTTTTTGCCCTTTTTGCCCTTGCGCGTATCCTCTTCCGGCCACTCGTCGTCAATGTTGGCCGACACTGCCTCGGCCGGACCAGACGGCGCGGCAGGAACAGCAGCGGCGGTAGCAGCGGAAGCGTCAAGATCGGTAGCGGGCGCGGCGGGCGCGGCAGCGGCTGCCTCGTCAAACGCCGCGTCGTAGTCGTCCCAGTTTTGGTTCTTTTTCTTGCCCTTTCCTTTGGGTGGCATCGTTGTTATTTGGGTCGGTCGTCGGTTTGGGTTTTTTGTGCTGTTGATTGCGATATATGGTCAATACGGATCGCCGCGCCTCCCAACTAAAGCACAAAAGTACGGACACGAAAGAATCGAAAAGGTCCAATACAAAGGCGAATCACACGCGCGCGAGTGTATAGGATTTTGTATTGTATAATTTCCCAAAGAGAGCGATGTGTAGGCCAAGTCACGTCGTCGACGCGAGTTCTGCCGATGGCCATCACGCGACCAAATCTCCAGATGGTGTTCAGTCCACCTCGTTCACCGGCCCCGAGTCGCGGCGGGCAAGCACCGCTGCGGCCGTCCTCGGACTGGCGCCGCCCGGATTCCGTGGTTGGAGCTGTTGCGACGCCATGAGCGGCGTGCGCATGATCACGCCCGACGCGGCGCCACTGACTACGCCCAACCCACCGCCGCTCATCCGATGAGAATGTCCCGCCCCTGGTGGAGACGCTGCCGACTCATCGCTACCATGACTGGCCTCGTCCTCTTCCTCGTCTTCTGACGACAGCGGCCCCACCGCATCCCCCCGAACCGGTCCATTGAACGCGGCCAATGCAGCAGCACGGCCCAGCGCCGATGCGACGCGCGAGTCGACTGCAAGTCGGCGAGCACGGTGCGCGAGCGCAGCATCGATCGACCGCGACAGCGACCTACGTGCGCGCCGGTGGTCAGCAGTGTCGGATTTAACCGCGTTCGGGTCGACCCGGGCAACTGGTGTGGAGGATGCAGTGGAGGTTGCACTCACGCGGCGCTGGCTGAGGTCCAATACGTCGGCCATGTACCCGCGCGCGCCCGCGAGGTGTGGAGATGCGAGCAGTTTCCAGTGGAGCCTTTATATTTCCAGTGAGCCAAACCAAGGAAGAAGTGAATAATGCAAGACGTACAAGGACATGTTGACGGGCAGCGTGTGAGACGGGTATGGTCCGCCAACGTCCTGTCGAATAGCCGACAACGGTATCGACCCGTCCAGCAATGCCGCAGCCTGAGCGCCGAGCGGGCCCGACGCCATCGCCCGTGCCGACAACCGGCTCGGTGGCACCGACGGCACTGCTGCTGCCGTAGACGTTGCGGGTGGCGCGGCGGCGCGAGCGGCCGACTTGGCACGGCGGTGACGGCGCTTCGAGTCGTCCGGCTGATCATCGGTGGCAGTGCCTGGCGACCCCGGTGGCGACGTGGTGGTGCGGATCATATCGGCCATGGCGCGGCGGCGCTCGTCGGCTTCCGTTCCGGTTGTGGCCACGGTGGCGGCGGTGGAGCTAGTGGAGGCCTCTGACACGGTGCTAGACGTCATGGCCGAAGGCGCAATGGGAACGGCGCGGGCCGACATGCCGGCCAGGAACGATAGCGACAACCCATCGTCCAGGGCGTGGATGCCACCACCTCCTCCACCGCTTCCGTGCAGGACGGGGGCTGTGCGACTCCTCGACGTTGCCGGCGGCAGTGGTGGTGGCATCCCACGAGATGTCGTCGATGTTGGTGATGCCACAGCGGCCGAAGCAAGGTGCAAGCGCGACCCGCGCGAGCGAAGCCGGTCGAGCAAGGTCATGGACGGGTCCAAAGTCAACGACAAGTGGTGCAAGGGAGTCGTCGTGGACGTCGTGGGAGGATCGTCGAGCAGTGGCCGCGAACGCCGGAAGAACCCACGCGCGGCGCCAGACGGAGACGTAGACGGCGACGAGCCCGGTGAAGCCGATGCGCCGCGCGACTGGCGCCAGGGGGACCGGAGCTGGGCCAGCGACGCCACGGTGGCGGTCGGGGTGGACAGGCGGCGCATCGGGAACCGCGGCGGTGGGAGCGGTTGCCTCGCCGCGGACTTGGATCGCGGGATCTGGTCGTTGTCCTCATCTTCACCGGAATCGTTGGGACCCGACTCGGCCTCGGACGTAGGTTCTGCTGCCACTGCAGTGATCGGATCGTGCCGCCGCTGCCCGGGAGAGAGCGGGGCAGCCGGCATGGACTCCATTAGCGCCGACGGGCCGACTTGGACTTGTGCGTGTGCGGTTTCGACGGCCAGCGAGGAGGACGACAATGACGAGGACGCCCACACATTCAGCGGCGATGACTGGACACCTCCATTAGGTCCAGCACCACCAGGCGACGTCGGGATACTGAAATCGGTGGCCGAGAGCACGTAGGTCGAGTTGAAGGTCTCGTTCGCGCCGCCAGCCGACACAAACGACAAATCCTCGCCCAGCGACGCAACAGTCCCCGCGCCCTCGGACGCGACCGACTCGCGCTCCTCCTCCAAGTACGCCAGCTCCTCGCGCGCGTCGTGCAGCAAGTCCGAGTACTCGGCCACGTCGCGAGCGAGCGCCTCGCACTGGCGCCGCAACTCCCCTTCACGCACCTCGGCCTCGCGTACCTGTGCACGCAGCAGCTCGTTCTCGAGCCCTAGCTGCTGCTCGCGCTCAGCCTCGCGCGCGACCCGGGACTCGAGCGCCGCTCGTTCGTCTGACAGGCCCGCGGCAACACGAGCTAGCTCGGTCTTGAGCACCGCGTTCT
The DNA here is from genome assembly GCA_025349905.2 of Blastocladiella britannica. Lineage (NCBI taxonomy): Eukaryota > Fungi > Blastocladiomycota > Blastocladiomycetes > Blastocladiales > Blastocladiaceae > Blastocladiella > Blastocladiella britannica. The sequence goes on from MU625061.1 coordinate 11,528, forward strand.
CGTCGGCGAGCAACGTCAGCTCGGCGTCCCCACGGGCAAGGCGCGCGCGCAGGTTGGCGGCGGTGCGGTCGGCGCGGCGCAGACGCACCAGTTCCTGGTCCAGGGCCGCGTTCGTTGCCAGCGCGTTGGTGAGCTGCGCGCTGACGTTGTCGAGGGCGGCGCGGGTTGCGCGGAGATCGTCGCAGCTGTTCAAACGGATTTTTCCGAACACACAGTCGTCAGTCTAAATGCATACCGCCACCCACTCATCACTCCAATAAAAATGAAAGAACGTACGCCCGACGGTGCTCGATGCGCAGGTCGTGCATGACCGCATCCTGCTCGTGCGCCGATGCCTTGGACGTGGACGTGGTCAGGTGCAGCTGTCGGTCCAGCAAGTCCCGCGCATCCTCGGCCCGTGCCGCACGGTCGGCCAGTGCACGTGCGTCGTCCACGGCAGCACCCAGCCGGTGGTCTGCGGCCTCGTTCTGCTGCATGAGCGCATAACATAGCTCGGCCAGGGTCAGAAGGTCCTCGGGCGACACCACCGCTTGCGGTGCTCCCCCAGTTCCAGTTGGCGACGATGAGCCGGAGTTGGGGTTGGACGAGGCGGCAGTCAGGACTCCCGCACGTAACAACACCGTGTGCAACAAGTTCATGGCGTGCTCGCGGAACTCGGCTGCTGGGGATTCGGCTGCAGCCAGGATAGGCGATGCCGACAACGTGCGGGTTGGCGGGTTGTGGGGATGGTAGTGCGACAGGCGCGGTGACACGGCCGAGACTGACGGTGGGCGCGAGAGATTGTGAAGGCCACCACGGACGTCCTCGTCTTCGATGCCGTCGTCCAATGGCACATGGTCGTTTTCAAGGTCAGACGCAATGGAGGCGGCGTCGCCAAAGACACCGGAGCGACGGGCACGGCGGCGGTACGCATCCATCTCGGGGTCATCATCATCTTCTGAAAAGTCGGAGGCGGCGGTCAGAACCATGGGCGCGAGGGCCGATGGTGGGGGTATGGGCGGTTGTTGCATTTTTCCACCTTGGATGGACGGCTTCGCACTGAACAGAGCTTCGGATGCAGAAATCAGGGATGGAAGTGAAGTGGAACAAAACGTCCGTTTTATCGCCAACGGAATTCTTCAGTCCTTGTTTTTGCTGCACCAAACCAAGCTGCTTTTCTCGTTGCTTTTTCTTGCTGGAATTCCACGAGCATTATCTCAGTCCGATCA
>MU625062.1:0-12701 GCA_025349905.2 Blastocladiella britannica
CTTGAACGCCTGGATCCGAGTCAGAAGGTTCTCAGTAACAGTGCGCAATTCGCCGATCTTGAGTGGCCGAGGTTGCATGAATGTCGCGCGCCGTGGTCAGTGGTCAGCTGGATTCTCTCAAAAAAAAAACGCCGTATTGGGCGCTGACCGAGGCGGAGGGGACAGGCGCGGAGGGGGATTACAGTAGTCGCGCGGGAAGTAGTCCCTGCTGTGCGGGCCATGACAATTTATTTGGAGAAAAAAAAAAGGCTTGAGAGGGGGGTGAATTTGTAGTGTTAAATCATGTTGTGGAACTTTTGTGGAAAGAACTTTTTGTGGAATGTGGAAGTTGGGGTGTTCAGTTTGGGGCAAAATCCACAATATTTTGGAGAAGAAGAATAAGTAAACGACCCACGCCATACGGTGGCTGGAAGGGCTCTGTTTTGGACCGCTTCTTTGCCCATGAAACATGCAAAATCTGAAAACTGACTGGGTTTCCCAAAGTAAATGTATTCTATTATTAAAAGATCAAATCAGCATCTGCGACGTCGCACGGCTCGCTGGCAACGGCACCCCTGCCGCCGCCTTACCATCGTCATCCTGGATCAGTTTTGACCGCGATCCACCCTTTTCGGAACTCCGACCCAACATGTTCGCCGACGCCGCGCGCGAGACTGGCGCAGTGGTGACCGTAGACGCCGGCAACGGCACTTCCTCGGGTCCCCGTGCTACCAGCGACGGCTGCGACTTGCGCGTGCTTGCAAGTCGAGCGCTGGACCCGGTGAGCGACCGCGACATAAGAGATTGCTGCGACTGGGTTCGCTTGGCAGTAGTCGTTGTTTTGGACGGGAAACTGCTTGACTTGTCGTTGAGCACCGCAAGCGAGCTCATGGACGTCCGGGACGCCGGCAGTGAGATCGCGTGCGGATCGTGTTCCTCATCCTTTAAAGCGTGCTGATCGTGCGCTGGGAGATCACGCGACGCTGCTACCGCCGGCGTCGGATCAAACTGCAGCATCATCGACCCGGCAATCGACGCGGGTAACGGCACCATGTGCGCCTCGACCATCACGTGACTGCTGGCCGCTCCACTGCGGTTCTTGCCGAGGTGGCCCTTGCTACCACCGCTGGTGCTCTTCTTGAGGTGCTCGCGCGACCCACCGCTCTTGTTCTTGTTCTTTTTCTTGTTGAGCTGGGACGCCGACGGCGCCTTGGCCATTGCTGGTGCCGCTGCAGCCGGCAATACCGTCACCGACCGCGACTTGCCCAACACCTGCGACGACGCGACCGACATGGGCAGCGGGACTTGGTGCGGTTCCAGGGTGGCCGGCCCTTCACCGTGGTTGCTGCTGCCGCTAGTGCTGGTGGCGACAACGGCAGCCGGCGATGGCGCAACCGTCGGCTCGGACCCGCCGCGTGAAAGGATGGCCGACCCGGCAATCGACATGGGCAGCGGCATGGCGTGTGGTTCAGTCACCGTGGAAGCGGTGGTGGTGGCGGTGGTGGCGGTATCGGACTCGAATTCGATGTCGAGCAAGTACTGCGACTGCGACCGCGGCTGTTGCTGCTTTTGGTGCTGTTGGTCTTTTTCGGGGTGCACTGCTGCCGCAGCGGCCACCGCCGCAGCTTCCGCCACGACGACTGCCGCGGCTACCGGAGTCACGACCGCCGTTCCCTGGAAATTCAGGTCGATGTCCCTGGACGCTGCCACCCCGGCGTGGTGGCCATTGGAGGCGTGAACTTCCACCGACGCACTGACACCAACAGCCGGCGCTGGCTTCCCAGCGGCATCAGTTGCAGCAGCGGAAGGACCACTCGTCTCGCGGTCATGCACCGCCGCGTGCACCGCCACCTCCGCTTCCAGCGCCTTTTCCGACGACGCGGCCACCAGATCGTGCATGAAATGGTGCTTCGATGACCCAGAGGGCTCGGTGGTAGCTGCTGCCGCAGGAGCCACAGTAGGGGCAAGTGCGTGCTTGGATCCAAACAGGTGCATGGACAGCGACACGGACCCGAGCTCATGCTGTTGCGGTTGCTCTTCCTGGGGTTGGGGCTGATGGTGCTGCTCCTGGGGCTGGAGCGGAAGGTGGGGCAGCGCCGGGGCGGGGGCCGGAACGGTCGTCGCAGAGTCGGCGTGGTAGCCGGGTTCGGTAGATGACGATGAGGACGACGGACCGGCGACTGCTGATGGTGGTGCGGTGGGCTCGGCGTGGCAGGGCTCGGCGTACTGTTGTTGGTGCTCTGGCATTTGCTCATGGTGAGGAGGAGGAGCTTGTGCAATTGGTTGAGAAGCGGGAGGGGCAGCAATAGCTGGAGTGGCAGCGGGTGCCGGCGCAGGTTCGGCGGCGTGGACTGCAGCCAAACCATGAGTCGAGCCAGCTGGGTTCTTGTTGTGGTGCTCGTCCTGGTGGCCACTGTGCTCCTTCTTGTGGTGGTCATCGGCACCGGCTCCCGGCGCACCAGCAGCACCAGCCACGGCCGCCGCCGCGGGAGCATGCGCTAGATGGTGAGCGCTCGGCGACTCCGCCTTTTCGTGTTGTTGTTTTTGTGGACGATGAGCCGCGTGGGATCCCTCCTCGACGGGCTTGTGTTGCTGCGGAGGGTGGTGGTGCTTCCCATCTTCCTCCTCTGCCGCTGCCGCCGGTTTGGTGATGGCTGCGTGTGCTGTCGCCACCGCCGGAGATGTCTTCCCATCAGTCCTGGTGGATGCCGATGAAGCAGCAGCCGCAGCCCGAAGCCCGCGGATCTTATCGATCGCAAACTGCACGTCCCCATCCAGCGCCGCAATTTGCTGAATCAGGAGCATCTCGGACGCCGAAAACTCGGACAGGTCCGGCGTTGTCGTGTGGTCGGTCTTGCGCTTGGGTGGTGTTTGACTACATCAAACACGGGCACGGGTTCAGCATAAGAAACAAGAGAAAAACATGAAGAACGACGTACGGAGCATGGGCAGCACCAGCAGGGTGAGTATGCGCGCCATGAGTCGGCGACGCCGTCATCCCGTGCCGCCACTCGACCAGTGCGTTCTGCAACGCCGGCAACCCGACGACGTTCCGGAACGCCAGCTGCGTCGCGTGCTCGGTATCGTCCTCGTTATGGACCGCGTGTGCGGCTTTGGCCCACAGTAAGGCGGCCTCGGCCAGCACGCTCCGCATGCCGTGCGCCTTTTCCAGGACACTGGACGAGTACTTGGCCATCAGCGACGTGCACAGCGCCTTGGCGTCGCGGTGGCACGTCACACTGGCGGCATGGGAGTCGTCGGTTAAAGGTACAGTGGGGGTGATGGCGTGCAACTTGGCGCGGTACGTTTGCACCCTATTTGCCCCAAAAGTCGGTGTCAGTCAATGGCCAAACAATCAAGGTGGAAATAAGAAAAGCGTACTCGGCGTCGGTGGGCAACTTGACTTTCTTCGGCTGCTTGTTCCCGGCGGCCGCGGAGGGCTGCTGCTTTTCGTTGGCTGTCGGGTGGTGCGAAGAAAGCTCGTCCTTGGACGACTTTGACGGAGTGGACGGAGCAGCGGCAATACGAACCGATGAAGTCGGCTGCTGCTCAGCTGCACCGCCGGCCGTATCGTCAAAGTCGTCCTCGTATGTTGCCTTAGTCCCCGCCGCCGTAGTCGTCGGCCGTGTGGCGCCGCTCAGTTGCCCGTCCTTGCTACTCTCAGTCCGGTGCCGTGGCGGCGACGCCATTGCTGCACCGCCCGCTGAAACCGGCTCAGTCGCCGCCCCTCCGGGCGCAATGTGCAGAGGGCTGGACGCGGGAGAAATCCGTCTCTCGGTTCCCCTGACGGGCGGCAGTAACGACCGGGTGTACTTTTCGACCGCGGACGACCATTTCTCGTGCCGGCCCGCTGCAGCACCACGATTTCCACCCGTACCACCACCACCAGCAGCAGCGCTACCACCGCCGGTAGCGGCACCAGTGGCGGTGGCCAGCCACTCGGGATCCCCGGCATGCCGCACGACCACTTCCACCTCGCGGTCCAAGTCGCGCTGCTCCGCGGCCATTTCCAGCCGGATCTCACGTTCGGCGCGGTCCATGCGCAATTGTAAGTGCTGGAACTCGCGCTCGTCGACAATGTACCCGTCCTCGTCGATCTAATGTCACCACCCACCCAACAGCCAACCACAACCAGTTCGATCAGTGTTCTCACTTCCAATGTGGCCAAATGGAAAAAAATTCGTACAATCCCCAACCGCGTCAAATGCGCCCGGATCGACGGGGTGTTGAAATGGTCCTGCAAGAACCCGTCCAGCAGCGGCTCGTACGCCGGCATGCCCTGCGAGACCAAGTTGATGTCATAGATCTTTTCGCGCGCTCGGACCTTCAAGTCCTGGGCCGAGACGGCGTCGCGACCGCGAGTCACTGGACGAGATGCTCCTCCATTTTGGACGGCGGTGGAGGATAGCCGGTCGCGCGAGACGGGCCGGCTTCCCGACGTCTGTGATCGGGCCCGTGTGGTGTATGCGTTCGGATCGCGGGTCTGTGGGCGCGAAAATATGTTTCCGCCGCCGTTGCCGTTGGCACCGGGGGTGGTCGGTTTACGGGTGGCGCCGGTGGCGACGACGTTGTTGGATCCGGCCATGTTCCATTCGGGCAGCGATGGGACGAGTGCAATAGTGGCAGGGGATGATCCCGCCGTCGTATGCGACGAGCGGATCGCGGGTGGAGGCTGCGACGTGGATCGGCCAGTGGAACCGCCGCCGGTGGCACCGCTGGATCGCGTGGGCGGACGGTGCTGCTTCTCGTCGGCGCCGTTACCGCGAGTGGCCGGCCGGTGCGGTGAAATAGCGACAGTCGGCATATGAGTATGTATGAAGTTACGGATGGGAAGAAAATTCAAACTTTTCGAAAGTTTCCAACTCACCGGCGAATCTCGTCCGCTACGAGTATATATCGCACCTGCCGCCATGTATGCGAGTCGCCACCACGACCTATAGACAAGTTCTCTCACTCTTTCCCACCTTGCGTGCCGCTACAAGTGACCCAGCACAGGTGGACGTCCTGCTCGGCGAGGAGCTTGATGCCGATGGCAAATCATCCCACCTCCATGCCAGAAATCGGTAGTATAATGTTCATCGTTTTTTTATATATAAAATTAAGACTGCGTCGACAACTCGCTCGCGCTCTCCCCCAACAACCCGTCGTCATTGACCGAAATGGCCTCAAACACCCGCGTCTCCCGTTCCTTTCCCTTGAACGCCTTTGCGCACTGGAACCGCACGTCCACCCGCCCACGGACGTACTTGGCGGTCTCTTCCGACAGCAGCACCTGGTCCGGGGCCGCAAATCCGCAGATCCGGGAGGCGAGGTTCACCGTATCCCCAATGCACGTGTACTCGAGCCGCTGCGAAGAGCCCATAAAGCCCGTGATCAGGCGCCCCGTGTTGAGCCCGACCCCGATGGCAATGGGGGGCTTGCCCTGGCGGCCACGGTCGTGGTTCATGGACTCGATGGCGGTCTTGAACTCGAGCGCGGCCATCACCGAGTTGAGCACCGAGTACGTCGGGTCGGTGTTTTCTTCGGCCAGCGTCCCGAACACGGCCATTAGCTCGTCGCCGATGAACTTGTCCACGACGCCGTTGTACTTGAAGACGATTTGGACCAGCTGTTTTATTTTTACATTTGTTAGATATTTTTGATGAAAGGAAAAGGATTTAAATACGACGTACGCGCTCAAAGTAATCGTTCAGCAGGTCAAACACCTCGGCCGGCGAAATCTTTTCCGACTATAACAAACAAGTCAGAATAAAATCAAAAATCAAAAAAAGAAAAGAAAAAAAAGAAAGGGAATAAAGTACCATGGCAGTAAACCCGCGAATGTCGGCAAACACAATGGTGGCGGTGGTCTCGCGCCCGCCCTTCTTGATCACGCCCTCCTTCTTTTCCATGCGCTTGATGACCTGTGGTGGCAAGAACCGTTTGAGCTGCTCCGAAACCCGGATCTCGGTCTGCAGCTGCGCAAACAACAACGAGTTCTCGATCTGCAGAGCGGTCTGGTTGATGATCGTTTGGACCAGCGCCAGGTCCTTTTTCAGGAACGTGTTGATACGGTCGCGCGAGTCCAAGTGCACGATCCCGAGCACCTCCTCGTGGGCAATGATGGGCACGCAAATGACCGACCGGATCTGCCCCTTCGCAATCGACTTGGACTTCCCCAAGTCCGGGTCCTCGCACGCGTCGGACGTGATCAGCGACTTGCGCGTCTTGTACACGCGCTGCAGGATCGTCGACGACAGCAAGATCTCGCGGCCCTCGTACCCTTTGCCCTCGCGCAATTTCACCATGGTGGTGATCAGCAGCGACGTGGCCTTGTCGACCAGCAGTACCACCCCACGGTCCACCGGCAGCACCGAAAACATGAGCTCGAGCATCTTGGTCAAGTGGTCGTTCACGTCCGACGTGTACGACTGCTTCGACAGCTCGTACGCAAGCCGCAGCTTCTCGTAGTCCTCTTTGAGCGTTTCCATGTCGTTGATCTCGTCGACGGACGGGAAGTCGGTGGTCACGGTCTCCTCGAGCTCGGCCCGGATCGAGACCGTCTCCTCGTACTTTTTCTCGGCCGGCAAGATCGTCACCAGCTCAATGTTACGGGCCGTTGCCGCTTCACCAGCGGCAGGGGGCCGGCGCGACCGCATCAGCGACCCGTTCGCCGCGCCGCTGGCCGTAGCGGTACCGCCAGGCGTGGACGGCACTCCATCGACCACCAAGAACGTCAACAACACCGTCCCGATCTGAATCCGATCCCCGTCGGCCAACGGCACCGGCTGCGAGATAAACACGTCGTTGAGCTTGACGCCGTTGGACGAGTTCTTGTCGCGCAAGTAGTACCCGTGGGCCGTGCGCTCGATCTGCGCATGGTGCTTGGAGATCTTGGCGCACTGTAAGGTGATCTGGTTGTCTTCTTTCCGGCCAATCGACGTGGTGCCGGGGGCCAGCGGGTACTCTTGCCGGCCACCATGCGACGTCGTGTACAGAAGCACGGCGTCGGGGGCCGGGGGTGGAGGTTGCGGGGCAGTGGACCGGCGCTTGTTGTTGGTTGTTGATGATGAGGTCGAGGACTGTTGGGTAGTTGAGGAGGTGGAAAGGTCTGGTGGCGGCGACGACGGCGGCAAGTACGTCGAGTACCGGTTGGGGTTGGCGCGTGGAGCCGATGATGACGACGGCGGTGGCGCGGCGGCGGCCGAGGGGGCAGCGTATTCGCCACCGACGGCCGAGTCATAGCCACCACCACCAGAGACACCGCCAGTGCCGGCACGGGGAGACGGAGACGAGTCATACCGGGGCAGGTACGGCCGGGGCGAGGGGGCGCGAGCAGTAGCAGCAGATGAGGAAGAAGCGCCACCACTATTGCCGTAGGAGAGGTTGAGGCCGCCGGGCGACGACAGCTGGGTGGCGAACGACGAGGGCCGGTGCGAGTGGAGGGGCTCGTTGGCAGAGCCTCCGTTCCCGCTGACACCGCCGCCCGTGGTGTGAAGGCGGTGGGCCGACGAGGTGCGGGGCATGACGTGTGGGTGGTCGGCCATTATGAAAAAAAGGACTGTACAAAGTGCGATACCAGCGCAGCGAATAATAGGGAGGGAGGAGAGGACCGACCGACGAGGACAGGTAGCCTTGTCTTGTTGCCGTGTGTGTGTGTGTGTGTTTGTTGACCAAGCAAGAAACAAGTCCAGTTCGAGTTCACTCAAAAGAGAATGAAAGAAAACGCCTCCCGACCCGGCAACCCTTACTCAACGGACCAGCTGAACTGACTGACCCCACACACACATACACACACACACACACACACACACACACACCTCCTTGGCCTCGTCTTTCTTTTTTTCCTGTGGCCGTACCCCGCGCACCCAACGCGACGATTTTAAGTTCTCACTTTACCAACGGGCGTGCAAACCAAAAAAAAATATAATAAAAGCCACGCTATTTTTACCTCGGCTTGCCACCAACCGCTCCGAAGGAAAAACAAAATGAAAACCTTCCCGTTTTGGCCTTTTTTTTCCCTCAAAACGTCCAAGCTCCCCACTTTCCTCTTTGCGGGTTCGGTGCCTATCTCTACCCCTACTGTATAGAATGCATCTCGCTCTTTTACTCCCTACCCTTGTGGTCGCTCTCTTGACCGGCACCATGGCCAACGCCGCCACCGTCAGCACCACCTGCGGCGCCGGCCTCGCCACCTGCCCGACCGGCCAGTGCTGCTCGCAGTGGGGCTACTGCGGTACCGGCACCTCGTACTGCGCCGCCAACACCTGCCAGCCCCGGTACTCTGCCCTGAACGCCTGCGCGGCCGGGTCCGCCGACAAGTGCGGGACGGGCAAACCCCAATGCACCTCGGGCCAGTGCTGCTCGCAGTACGGGTACTGCGGGACGGGTACTCCGTACTGCGGCGCTGGGTGCCAGGCCGTGTTTTCGTCGGGCGGGACGTGCTCTGCTTCATCTTCTTCATCTTCTTCATCTTCATCTTCGACTTCGACTTCCACCAAGACCACTTCAACGGCCACCTCGACTTCGACCAAGACGACGTCAACTACCACTTCGGCCACTCCGACTTCCACCGACACGCCCGGCGGCATCAACAGCCAGTGCGGGAGCGGCAAGCCGTCGTGCGGGACGGGCCTCTGCTGCTCCCAGTTCGGGTTCTGCGGCAACACCGCCGGTCATTGCGCGGCCGGTTCGTGCCAGCCGCGCTACTCGGGCTTGAACGCGTGCGCGTCTGGGTCGGCCGATTTCTGCGGTACGGGGAAACCGCAATGCCCGACGGGACAGTGCTGCTCGCAGTACGGCTACTGCGGGACGGGCGCGTCGTACTGCGGCGCCGGGTGCCAGCCGGTGTTTTCTTCGGGCGGAACTTGCTCGGCTGGTGGGTCATCGTCTAGTTCGTCGACCACTGCGACCTCCACGGCTACGACGAGTACCACGGTGACGACTACGACGTCGACCATGACCACGACTACGGGAACGCCGACGCCGGCGCCGCTCGACAGTCGGTGCGGGAACGGCATTGGGAGTTGCCCGATTGGCCAGTGCTGCAGTCGCAACGGATGTATGTCTCACTTTTTATTATTTTATTATGTTCACTCAAGTTATTAACACCACTTCAAAAAAAAATAAAAAAAAATTAGATTGCGGCATCGAAGACGTGTACTGTGACAAGGCCACTTACGGCTGCCAGCCGCAGTACGGTATGTTGACTTTTCATTTCTTTAATTTAACTTGCATTTCACTCACTTAATTATAATATGAAATAGGCCTGTGCTCGGACGTGGCCACGATCGTCACCGACTCGCAGTGCGTGTCGACCGACATGGTCGCGTTCTCGTTTGACGATGGACCGTGGCCCAACACCGACCTGCTGCTGTCCAAGTTTGAGGCGGCGGGCGGGAAAGTGACGCTGTACACCACGGGCTACTACAACATGGAAAAGTGCATTTACGACCGCGCCAGCACGCTGGTTCGGGCCAAGGCCAATGGTCACCAGGTACAATTATTTATATTACTTGGTTGCAGCTACAAAGGACTGACCACGTTATGATTTAGATTGCCCACCACACCTGGTCGCACCCGGACCTGACCGCCAGTGACCAAGCCGGGATCGCGCTGGAAGTCGGACTCAACAATGTGGCGCTGCGCAAGATCTTGGGGGTCACGCCGCGTTTCCTGCGCCCGCCGTACGGCCGCACCAATGCGCAGACCGAGGAGAACTTGCGTTTGTTTGGCGTCGCGCACATTTCCAAGTGGGATCTGGACACTCTGGACTGGGACTTTGAGAACACGCCGCTGGCGGCCCAGAAGGCCGTGCTGGATACCGCCGCCACTAGCCCGGGACACTTGTTTGTGTCGCACGACGGGTACGTTGCACTCTACCGTGGTTATTGCTTGAGACAGACTGACATTGTGATTTTTTTAGGATCGCGACCACCCCGACCGACTTGGTGGACTACATGATTACGTGGGCGCAGAAGCGTAACTTGCGCATGGTGACGGTCGGCGAGTGTGTTGGCGACCTGTACGTTTTACTCTTTTTTTTTTGGGGGGGGGGGTTGTTGCAGTCGCTAACTGATGCGTCGAATAAACAGCAACTTCTACCACTCGAACGTGACGGCCCCGACCGCCAAGGACGCGACATGGGTGTGCTAATTCGTAAGCCAGCAACTTGTAACTCCTTTTGTTTTGTCAACTCATTCGTCTTTGAATCCATTGTATTTGCATCAATATATTTGTGTATTTTCTTCTTATTCAAACAGTGGATGCGATCGAATCGGACTAGACTGGATCGTGGGAGTCGGGGCAGAACGATAACTGGTGCTAAAAAAAAAAGGACAGGACACACCGTGCCTGCACTATTCCGCCGAGCCATCGTCGCTCGGCCTCGGCCTGGTGCGGATCAAACAACATGATGGCCTATTGCTGTGGCGTCGGTCGCGTGTGGAAGCGCGGACACGCCCTTTATGCTGGTAGGATGATGAGGGTTACACGCACCCCTCCACTCGCACTCAACAGCACCAACGACGCTTGCCTGCTTTTTTTCGCTTGAGCTCATGGATCTATTGTTCCTCTGGAGCCGTCCAATTTATTATTATTATTATTATTATTATTATTATTTGTGCCAGTATGCCCGTGGCCGTGTTTGACGGCGAGCGCAGGGCTAATTTCGTTGAACCCACGCGAGAGGGCCGCGTCAAGGACGGCTGGGGCTCGGTACTCGGAAAGCACGTTTAATATTGCAATTGCCTCCTCGGGCGTACGAGTGGCACCAGCGGCTCGTGCAAGTACAAGATAAGCGATGTGGCCAATCATTTTTTATTTGGCAAAATGGAAAAAAGAAATATATTGAAATCACTCTGCCTGTCCCTCCGGTCCCAGGTACCACATAATCTCCCCTCTCTTGGACTTGACAAACAGCGGGATCTTGCGCGTGATCATCACATCATACAACCACTGGTGCACGTCTTGGTCTCGATTGTCGAATTCGTCCAGCTTATCTTCATCAAAAAGGACGAATGAGTGGCCGGCAGCAAGGTAGGCTTGCAGCCACCATTCCAACATGGCGATATTGCTCCAATCAAACAATGATTCAAAGATTCTCGGTTCCAGAGGCAAGAGAGAGGCGACGGTGACATTGGCGCAAAGGCACCACCAATGTAAATACGTCGTGCAGGCATGCGCCTCCTTTGGAAGTGGTGGCAACGCGGCCGAGTCCAGAGTGGGGAAAATGGCGCCAATGAAACCGAGCGTGTACAGCGCGGTCCTCATGCCCAGGTTGGAGACGCAATGACTGAGTAACTACTGGTGTTCCTGATCCAATTCAGGAGTAACCTGGGCAGAATGGCCAAGCAACCACATTTGCACCTGACAAGAACTGCTTAGGACCGCATTGATGAACAGTTCCCGCCAGGTGGTCATGGGCATTGGAAGTTGGCGTGCATGCCACCATGCGAGCACGTCCACCGCGTCCTCTCGTGCTGCCCAGGTGAGAGCCTGAGCGCAATCAGTGAGGTCGGGCACTGGCAACTGGTCCTGATGAAGCTCCCACCACTCCAACACTTCGAGGCGGCCGTATCGAACCGCGTCAGGTACAAGATTCCGCGGCCATTTCACAATGAGCGAGTCGGCCGAGTGCAGCACGAAATCGAGCAAAGCAACTTTGCAATCACAGACGCACATGGAGATAAAAAATGGTGACAGTTCCAGTTTACTGTACCGCAGCTCGGCGCATTTCTCGACGGCCCACTGCAAGATGGGCAGCGATGTTCGAGATTCGATCTTAAAGAATGACTGCTGCGAGCTGGCGAGAAGTAAAAGCTCAGACTCATGACTGCGCCGCCAATACCGGTTCAGTACGCCCAAATTTGTGAAAGAATGGACCTCTTTGGCGACAGTTGGCGCTCCAAAGGTATGTGCTGCTGTGCGGTGCTTCAGAAAGCGCGTCCACCACCATTCGACCACATCAAGGTGCTGGTCAACGAGAACAGCGTCAGCAATCTTTGCCATGTCGTGGGGATTGGGGAGTCTTGAGCCAGCGTACGCCCACCAAGTGTCGAGGGCTGTGATCGCACCGTCGCGAGATACTCGTTCGAGCGTATTCGCGTTGCTCAATTGCAGTACTTGGTCTGCCGAGACAATGATCTCCCCCCGCGCGTGACGTGGATATTGGCTGTACCATTATACATGTTTTTTTTGTTGGCCAGGTCAAGATCTGACCAAGGACTCAACAGGCGCTTGGGGATCTGTTATGGCTTTCCTTTGCATTCAATCCGCACACTTTCATCCTTTTGGACTCGCTGCAGTCATGGAGCCCGTGCGCGCCTTCATGTCCTATACGCAGTTCTTGATGTTTGTCGACACCGATGTTCCTCATGCGATCCAGGTTTTGGGGGACGCTGATGCGGGTATGTACTTTTCTGCATTGGTATAACAGCGGCCATCATCAAAAACACGCGCGGGCAGCTCTGGGACCTGTCGGGACTGCACGCTCGCGTCCATGCTGTACATGCTGCCCGAGAACTTGCTCAAGGAGGCACCGCAGGTCGCCAAGTGCCTCGACTCGGGCGGGCTGGTGTTGGATCTGATCGAGAAGTGAATGGGTCGGATTTGGAATTTTTTTTTTTTTTAAAGCTTTTTTAGGCGTTGATTGAATGTTTCAGGTTCCGCTGTGTGACGATCAGCTGATGTCACAGGTACAGCACCGGGAAACGCTGTTTGTTTATAACATAGTGGCGCTCGCG
>MU625063.1:0-12668 GCA_025349905.2 Blastocladiella britannica
GGCACAAATCCGTCCAGTTGAAGTGCTTGCATTTTGGATGAAGGATGGCGTAAGAGAACTAGCACCGGCCCGAAGCCGAGTGCCGAGTGCCAACAAAAAAAAAAAAAAAAATTGGAATGAAAAAATTGGAATTTTATGCAAGTGCACTCAGCCGCCACTGCCGCGCCATCCACTGCTTGATGGTCCGGCCATCCGCCTCTGAGATCACCCGGATCCCGCCGCCGCGCCGTGCTGCATCAGCCGCCACCCGCCTCTCCTCCTCGGCAATTTCGGCCAGCGGGTCGCGGAGCGGCGCGTTGGATCCACGCCCTACCGACTCTTCCGTAGTACCCGGCGGCACGGGCGGTGGTGGGGACGACGGCCGACCATCCGGACGGGACGACGAAGAAGAAGAAGAAGGAGCCGCCGCCATTGGATCCGCGCCCGATCCGCCCACGAGCCACCCGCCAATATCGCCGACATTGTGCACGATCGCACGCACCAGGCGCGGGGGTGCACTCGTGGGCATGTTTTGGCCATCACGTGGGTGTTGCTTTGGTCCCGCTGCTGCTGACCGCCGGCCCTGTTGTTGCTGCGTCCGCACACCAAACAAAGACCGGTCCAGCCGGTTCACCTGCGCGATCGGCATAAAGAAACTCTCGAGCGCGACGTGCGTGAGCCGCGGGAAGCCCGAGACCATGCCCACCACGGTAGCCGCGGACGCGGTGGCGCCCGAAACGCGTTCGGCAATCAGGCACTCGAGCCGCGGCGCCGATCCGGGCAGTAAACCTGGGAGTAGCGGGGCGGCAGTGGATCCACGGCGCGCGTCCTCGATCTTGAGTGCGCGGAGTCGCGGGAACGGGGTGGCGGCCATGGCGGTGAGTGGGGTGGCGGCGTCGCCCAACAAAGGCACCGCATCGTCATTAGCAGCGGTAACGGTAGCGGCAGTCTGAGGGAGTGTCCAGGCCAGGAAAGTAGGCGCCCCAGCCGAGTCGGCGTCGGCGCCGTGGATCGCCACCGTGATGCCGGCCAGCGACAGGATTTGCAAGCGAGCGGCCAGCGCCGCGTGCAGCGAGATGGCAGTCGGGGCTACGCTGGACCGCACGTCGGTCTCGAATGCGCGGCTGAGCACCAGCCGGTCCAGGGCCGGAGCTAGCCGCGGGCGGTAGCGGTCGCCAGTAGAGGGGACGTGCGGTGAAATTGCGCGTTCTGGGTCCGCCCAGATCGAATGCGAAGCCACCTCGGCAGCAGCAGCGGCAGCAGCAGCAGCATTGGCCGCGTGGCCGCGGGACGCAAACCCGACAATCGACAAGTCTCGCAGTGGTGCTCCGGGGCGGTAAATCAGCGCGTCCATGACGCTCAGCATTGGGAACGCGCAGGCGCTGACGCTGGTCATGGCCAGCGCCGCGAGTCGCGGCATGCCTGTGGCAAGAGTGTGGACCATGTCGGCCACGTTGACGTCGGTCACGTACATGGCATTGACTAGCGTCAGGGTCGTGATAGCCGTCCATGCTGCGGGTGGAAAATGTGGTTGGAGTGGTGAGGTCGGCGACTTTGTTGTCGAATAGTCTGGCAGCAGCCCCACCACGGCCAGAGACGAGCCTAGAGCCGGCGCTAGCCGCACGTGCACGCGTGCGCGCTGGCACCCTTGAGGCGGGACGGGGTCTAATAGCCGGCCCATGAGCGTAGGGTCAATGAATGACAATGATGGCACGTCCAGCAGCGCGTCGGCGAGGAGATCGGTCGTCGGGTCAGGCCCAGAGGCCGCGTCCAGCCGCAAACTGGACGGGTCGGCATTCATGAACGTGTCGGAGCAAATGAAAATGTCCCTGACGCGGGCCAGCGTGCTGGTGCGGGAAACGGATAGCGGGCGGAACGCGGTTGCTCCAAGCGCGCGCGGACCGTGAGTATCAGCGATTCCAACGGTCCCGTGTCGCCAGTCGGCGGCCGTGACACGCAGCCGTGCCCCCGCCCTTGGTAGCCACGCGGGGCGGCGCGGGAGAAACCCAAGGCATCCGAGCGGGCCCATGTCGATCGCCAACTGCCGCCGCTGCATCTCGCGCACCAGCGCTTCCACGTTGCTGCCGCTTCTGCCCAGGTCGGGGGCAAAGTGCGCGTTCAAAGTGCCGTTGGTGGCAGATAGATCAAGCAGGCGCAGGTTTGGGCACGACTTGGCGATGGCCGTGAGCAGGCAGACTAGCCTCCAGGTCCCATTTCCATCAAGGCCACGGTGGACCGTTTGGCCGCTGTCGTCGTGATGGTCAAGTCCCGTCTGATCGTCGTCCTCAGGGCCATTGTCGCCGTCCTCTACACCCGATAAACTACCGCTGCTGCCATTTTTACCACCACCACCGCGGACGGGCGAGGACGACGGTGACTGTCCAGAAGTCGAAGAAGCTGCAGAAATGGCTACGACGGCAGCAGCTGCCTGCACCGGGTCCATGAAATCGCGGGGCAGGCGCACGCGGTGCACGGTAGCCGCGCACTCTGCCGAGTTCCACACGGTGTTGGCAAATTTCGACAGCGCCTGCGGGTTGCGGACGGTGGCGTGGCGGTACAGCACGTCGTGGGCCACGGGAGCCAGGGCCTTGCACGCGCGCAAGAATACCACGGACTCGGTCTGCGTTAGGTGCGCGCAAATGTGGATTAGGGTGTCGTCCGGGAGCAGTGCGATCGTTGAT
Organism: Blastocladiella britannica; assembly: GCA_025349905.2. NCBI lineage: Eukaryota > Fungi > Blastocladiomycota > Blastocladiomycetes > Blastocladiales > Blastocladiaceae > Blastocladiella > Blastocladiella britannica. Next base: position 2,661 of record MU625063.1, read on the forward strand.
GTTGATGCCATTTACTGAGGTGTTATGAGGATCCGTGAGGTGAAAGAGCCATATGGTATTAAGATCATGCCAGCCGCCAGAAATCCACCCCGCGCCGCCGCTGCCGGTCCTTGAGCTGATCGCCCGCGCGCCGCAGCCGCCACTCTCCCGGGGTCATGAACCGGAAACTCTTTTCCGCCAGCGGCGCATTCTCCAGCACCGCCAGAAACGGGTGCCGCTTGGCCTGGGCGGCAGTGAGCCTCAAGTACCGGTGCCCGGCCACGGGAGTAGACGGTGTAGACCGCGTGAGCAGTCGCAGCAACAGATCGGCCGCCAGCTGCAGGATTGGCGGGAACAAGTCGTCGTGCTGCACGCAGTCGATTTCCACAAACTCGCGCACCGACTCCCACACCGCGTCCACGTGCACCGGGTACGATGCCGACCCACCCAGGATACGTAAGTTGAGGTGCGCCAAATACGGTTCCAGTAGTAGGCCCACCACCAGCCCGGCACTGTACATGTCGGGCGTGGTCGAGTGCGACAGATTGGGCGGGAACAGTTCGGGCGCAATGTACCCGCGTGTACCCCTACCAGGCGGGTGGGGTGTTCCGTCGCAGACCCGCGATAGTCCGAAATCAATCAGGATCAGGTTGCCGTCCGCGTCTTGCATCAGGTTGGACGGGTTGACGTCCAAGTGCACCACGCCCAGCGCGTGGATCGCTTCCAGTGCCTACACAACTTTTTTTCAGTGCTGCGTGTGCCTCATTCATTTAAATGGACAAGTACCGAAAATAGCTGCCGCGATAGCTCTGCCGCGCGCCGCAACGACACGTCGCGCAGCGGCAATTCCAGCAGCGCGTCAAAGACCACAACGTGCTCGCCGCGCTCGTTGACAAACACGTCGCGCGGGGCCACCACGTTCCGGAACCGGACCGGATCGGCGTCTTTCGCGGCAGCGACCATGGCCAGGATCTCGACCTCGATCGGCGTGCCCTGACGCAAATCCGACGAAGACGATGATGATCCGGTCATCATCCCTGCTGACCCGGCATGGGTGCCGCCAACGGTCGTGGTGCTGGCGGTACTTCCCCGGCGACCGCTGCTCGAGTGTGATCCAGTGGGCGTGTTGCTGCCCTCGCCCGCCAACGACCGGGTCACGGCCGCCGAGAACCGCCGCAGTGTCTTGAGCACTACTTGCCCGCCCTGCGCTGCTGCTGCCGCGGCCGCCGACGGGTCCGAGGGCGTTGCCACCGCCGACACGGACGGAGACGGAATTCGGTCGTCCGCTGCCGTCGAGGTTGTGCTTCCATTGCTTCCTCCTCCCGGCAAAAGCGCCGCATCGACACGCGCCGAGTCCGAGTCCTTGTACGCGGCGCGGCCCACGAACGCGAGCTTGATTTTGCGCCACGAGAACCGTTTTTTGGGGAGCGGCGATGTTGCTGCTGCTGCTGGTGCGACCCGAATATCGTCGCCGAGCTCAGCGGCCATACCAGCGAGCGACGGGAAATCAGCCAGCGCGTCGTTGTTGCTTTCGGCCATTGTACTTTTGATTGATTTGAGTAACGCTAAAATGAAGAGAGAGGAGGAACGAGGGCCAACGTTTAAAAAAAGGTAAACGAGAGCGGGCAGGATCGGGCGGGGTGGAGGCAGTGCAGCGGGATCCGGTTGGTTACATTTATCGGTTTCGAAACAGTCACGCTTCCATGTGAAAGGTTTTCAGTTGCATTCAAATCGTGGCGCAGTGCATGATAAGGCATCATTCACCTCGAACCCCCACCGCCGGTCGTCGTCGCCGTCTTGGCCCCGCGGTTGCGCACCGCGGTACCGACTTTGGTATGGTTGACGCGCACCGCAAATGTCAACGCATTGCACGACTCGCTCACATGCTCGAGCAGCGGCGACACATTGACCACCATCAGGACCTTGGAGGTGCCCGACAACGACGTCTGCAGCAACCGCGTCAGTTTGGCCTGTCGGAACGGCACGCCGGCGGTATCCCCCGTAGCCCCGAGCCGCGAGATCACGTTCCCGAGCGTCGACAAGCTGACGTTGATCGCTTTCGCCTCGGTCGCGAGTTTTGGGTCGTTGAGCGCGCCCGATTTCGCCAGGTTCTCGCACCCAGCCAGATCCACCAAATTGAGCCGCGCCCGTACCGCTTCGCCCGTCTCGCGGTGCGTGCCCTCGACAAACACCGAAAACACCAGGTGCGACCGCGATGACGTGCGGTTGAGCGCCGTGGCTGCGTACATGCGGCGGGCCATTCCGCGGTGCAACAGCTGCGCCGCTTGGCCTGGGGACGAGAGTACCAGCCGCTCGGCGGTGGGGGTCCCGAGCTCGCCGTACCAGTTGGGATCCGGAGCCACGTCCACCACTGTCCGCTCTTGTTGTTGTTGCTGCTGCTGCTGTCGGCCCTTTCCTGGACCCGTGGCGGTGGAAGCGGCAGCAGGTCTAGTACGTGCGCTACCCCCATTGCTGGTCCCACTTGAAGCACCTGTACCAGAGTGCCGCGTGAATGCGCCGCCCTCGGCCACGCCGGCAAACAAATCCGAGATGGTGTCCAGGTACACTTCGACGCACTGTGCCGACAGCGCAAAGTCCCACCCGTGCACGCGCTTGGTCTCGGCGGTGGCAAAGATCATGTCGATCGCGCGCGGGATCATCCCGCGTGGGTCGTCCGCGTACGGGTCGCCTATGGTCTGGGCCAGCTCCTTTGTTGTTGTTGTTGTTGTTGTTGTTGTTGATGATGATGATGCGGTAGTAGCAGCACCGGCAGCGGCAGCCGCCTCGAGCCAATTGGCCGGGCCCAGCATCGTAAACGTCTTGCCCGACCCAGTCTGCCCGTAGGCAAAGATGGTGACGTTGTATCCGTCCATGGCCGACGTGACCAGCTGCGCAATCTCATCAAACACGTCCACCTGCCGTGCGTCGGATCCAAATACGCGGTCGAGCTTGAACCGCTTGGTGTCGGTCCCCGCGCGTCCCGCCACGTCCACGCGCGGTTTCCGCACCACCAGCTCGTCCGGCTCGCCCATGAACCCGGTGGTGGCCGCGGTGCCCGAGTACGCGCACGTCAAGTCGGCGGCAGGGCTCGACTCGGTGGACAGCGTTGGGCGCACACGCGCAAATACTCGGATGTTGCCTTTCAGTTCGAGCACCGCGTTGTGGAGCGCGCGGCGTTTCCGTTCCAGCGCCACGATCTGGGTCTCGGCGTTGTCGGCCGCTTCCGTCTCGCGCGCGACATGTGCGGTCGACGCCTCTACCAGTGCGCGCGCCGCATCCACGCGCGCCGTCGCTGCCGTGTGCCGCGCATGTGCGTCGCGCGCCGCCCGGACCGCCGTGTCGCGCGCGGCCGCCGCACTGGCCCGATCGGCTTGCAGTGCCTCCAGGACCGCCGCATCGGCTTTGAGTGCTGCCTCGCGCGCGTCAAAGTCGAGGCGTTCGGCCGTCTCGCGCTCCTGGTGCTCGATCGCTAACGTGCGAAGGTGCGCACGGCCGCGGTCCTCTTCGGCCGCGTACTCGGCCAGCAGCGTCTCGTGTCGCGCCGTGTCGGCTTGGATCTGCGTGTGCAGCGCGAGTGTTTGCGAGTGGATCTCGGCGGCTATTTCAAAAAATTTAAAGGTGGAGGTCAGTTAGACATGCCAGCAGGAAAAAGGATAATATCGCATACATTCGGCCTGAATGCGCGCCAGTTCCATTTCGGCCGCGTCGGCATCGCGCTCGGCAGCGCGCATGCGCTCAGCGGCCGCGTCGGCGTCATCGCGTGCGCGTTGGTCGCGGGCCTGTGCTTGAGAAATCGCATCCTTGAGCTCGCGTACAGCCTCTTCGTTTTCCAGGTCGGCCAGCGCCCGCTGCTGATCGGCCAGAACCGCCAGCGCCGACGACCGCTCGGCCGCATCGCGCTCGGCCTGGCTCGCCAACTCGCGGTCCTGCTGTCCCAGCGCCGCTAGCTCGGCCGTCCACGCGGCGGTCTGGGAGACCAGGGATCGGTACTGTACCTCAATCGAGTCGGCGGCGGCGGCGGTCGCTGCTACGCTACTTGTTCCTGGTCCTGGTCGATTTGTTGTTTGGCCGTCGGATCGGCGTAACGGCGCTGCTGGCGGTGCAGTTGTTGCTGAGGGCATTTTGACCGATGAAAAGGACAAGGCGCCAGCGACCCGTCCCGCTGCCATGGTTGCTGCGGTTGGCGCTGCAGAGGAGGGGCCAGCACGACGGTTACTGGCATTACCAGAGACCGGATTTTTCATGGCAGAAGCATTAGCGACTCGCGCGCGTTGACGAACAGCGGCCGAGGAGGTGGCAGCGCCGACAGCAGTGGTGCTGCGCGTGGGCATTGCCTGTACTGATGAAAAAGACATAGTGGAAGACGTGGCCAGAGGCGGGCGGGGGATCGCCGACACGGGCTTGGTACTTAGCAAAGCGACGCGTGGTCGCTTGGTGACGGTCATTGGGTCGTCTTGGTCCAGGGCATGGCGCTCATTATTATTATTATTATTATTGTCAACCCCGTCGTACGAGAACACCAGTGGGACGGCGGCAGATGCCATTTTATAATTCGGAGTTTGGAGCTGGGATTGTGGCCGATCAATCGAAAGAGAGAGTGAGTGAGGATCCGTCAACCCTTCCTCACCGATCCATCCAAGACAAGCCAAGTCAGGTCAAGCCAGGTCAAAGACACAAAGGACAGAAAGACGACGAGACAGGACGGATATGAGGATTGAGCGCTGTGAAATTGCATTGCATCGGATCCGCTCAACAAATTTTCTCCCATTTCTTTTCAACTTCTCTTTACGCCAAACCACCTCTTCCTTCAGCAACTCCCCCCACCGCCACTCGTCGACGCAAGAGACAACCAACGACCAAACGCGACATATTTTTTTTTTTTATAACGTTCTTTTTTGACGCCAGACCAACCGCTTGATTCCTTGATGGCCGGTCTGTCTACTCTACCTTTTCGTTACTTGTGGTCGGTCCGCCCATTCCAGGAACACCTTACTCACTTCTGCAATAAAAAAAACTAAAAGACCTCGGATTCTTCTCCGACGACCCCCCTGCGCCCATGGCACCCCAATCGATTTCTACCGCTGCACCTTTCGTCGCGACTGCGGTGACCACACCCCAGCGCTCGATTGCCGACGCCCTGGTTGCTGCTCGCTCGGCCAACGCCGTCGCACATCCGGGCGACCGCTTTGCCGACCCGGACGACGATCCGCCCGAGGACCCGGTCTCGCCGACCGGGGAGGCAGCGGTTCCCCTGCCGCGGCCCTCGGACGACGCCGTGTCGCTGTTCTTTACGCCCCCGCCGATCCCGTCCCCACCGCTGCCCGACACCAGCAGCCATGGGAGCGGTTCCAGTAATAATAGTGGGGAAATGGGCCCCGACGTGGTGCTGATCCCCGAGCACTACGTACCCCTGGACCAGATCGAGTACCTGCGCCCGGCCGAGAAGCTGCGTCACTTTGCCGCGTCCGCCGTCACCGCCCACCGCGTGTACATTGCCCGCTCGATGCCCACCATCCTGCCCCGGATCGCGCGCCAGGCCACGCTGAACGACTCGCTGGCCCGCGTCTTTGCCCTGGTCACCGACGTCGACTCGGGCGTGCGCACCGCCGCCGCCGCCGCCGTCGCCGATCTGCTCGGCACCTACGTGGCCAACGCCGCCTGCCCGTCACTTGCACGCTCCGGTTTCCGGTCCTCCGAGTCGCTGGTGGCTGCCTCGGCCTCGGCGGCGGCGGCGGTGGCTGCATCTGCTACTTCAGAGGACGGCGATGCGCAACAACAGCGGGGCACTCTGACGGCGTCCAACGTCGTGTCGCTGGTCCAGATGGCGACTCCCGCCGACTGGCCGCCCATGCCCAGATCGCCCCTTTCGCAGAAGCAGCAGCAACCCACTGTCAACTCGCGCGGCGAAATTGTGCCTGACTTGCTCCTGTCGCCGCCGCCCTCGGCTGCCCTGCGCGTCACCATGCCCACCCCGTCGCCCGCCATCAGTGCGCTGGCCGGGCTGACTTTGTTCTCCCCTCCCCCCTCGGCTGGACCGCCGTCGCCGGGAAACGCTCACCCACCAAATGCCGCTTCTGACAGCGACACCAAGGCCATGATGCTCATGTACCCATCCACGCTTGCCGACCCTGCCGCCGCCGCGTTCTTACCCATGCATCTGCTCACCGTGACGGTGCTGCCGCTGCTGGTGGACCCGCTGCGCCGGATCGCCGAGTCGACGCACGATCACTTGGTGCGCGCGGTGGCCGATCCGCCGTCGTCGCGGGTGATGCCCAGCACGGGTGTCGATCAACGAATTGCCCATGACGCGTGGCGTCTGCTAGCGCGCGCGATCGTCGACTGGGCGGTACGCGTCCTCTCTCTGACACGCGAGAGCGCCATTGAGCTGGTGGAAGGCGCGGTGGCCGCCGTCTCAGCTGCGGCCGAGCACGAGGCGCGCGAAAAGGCCGTGGCCGCGCTTGAGGCCGCAGCGGCGCGCGACGCCGAGCACGACGCGGCCGCTGCCGCCTCTTCTGCCGCGTCCCAGAGCCTCACGTCACCGTTGGCGTCCCCGACGGCCACGTCTTCTTTTTCGAATGTGGGGGGTTCGGATGCAACAAATTCCGACACGCCGCTGCTGGTCGGGATGGGGTCGTCGGGCTCGCGGCCGAAGCACACGCGGTTCATTGACCACACGCGCGCGTTCCAGGAAAAAGTGCAGTCGCCCATCGACCCCTTTGCCACTCCGGGATCGGCCGCCGCTTTTGTCTCGGCAGCAGCCGCATTGGCAATGACACCGTCGTCGCTGGTGGGATCGCAATTTGCCGCCGCCAGTTCCGGCACGACCGCCGACCCGTCGACTGCCATGTCCTCCATCACCAATGCTACTGCATCGATATCGTCGTCGTCGACAACAGCAGCGACCTTTCAGTCGTCTCCACCGCGGTCTCCTGCCCCTCCGCTCGATGCTGCCACGCTGTTTGCGCACGCCGGATCCATGGCGTCGCTCAACTCGCAGTCCAGCGCCAATGCCAGCGGGCTTGGTGGCTCGTCCGATGACGATCTGGCTGGCGCCCCGGCTGCGAGTGACTCGACGACGGCTGCCCCGTCGGCCGTGGCTTCCGTGGATGCGGTGTATGGCACTGCCGCCGACCCGCACTTAAGGTCGCTGCTGTTTATTCTGACGCAAACGTCGGCGGCAGGGGCTGCCTCGCACGTGTCCGGAATGGACGGGCCTGGTGGATGGTCGGGGTCTGCGGGCTCCATCACCATTGCGGTGCACGACTCGTTGGGCGCTCCAATCGGGTCGGGCACCGCGTCGCCCGCGGCCACCACCGATGCCGGGCCCGTCGCCAAGCGGCTGGAAGAGGTGCACGCGGGGCTGCTCGAATTTGTGGCCGACCCGGCGGTGGCGGCCGTGCTCTCGCCGGCGCAGCGTCGGCGCCTACTGCTTCTGATTCGCACCCACTTTGTCGGCCACGAGGCGCCCGCGGTGCGTGGTGCCGCCGCCGCCGCCATTGCCACTTGTCTCCCGGTGATTGGCGCCGATGCAGTGCAAGTCCTGGACGACGAGGTGATTCCAGCGCTCAAGCAGCTGGCCAGCGATAAAGTGTACGTGGTGCGGCGGCGCGCGGCCGAGGCGGCGCCGGGTGTCATGGAAAACGTGCCCTCGGCAGTCCAAGGCGGCGGCGCACACCAGGTCGTCACCATGTTGCTGGGCGACCAGTCCAAGAACGTGCGCGACGCCATGTACGCCGGGCTCGCTCGGTGCGTGCTGGCCATGGCGACCGGTGGGACCGATACGCCGACCACTCACAACATGGGTGAGAGCACGGACGCGGACGCCATGGACGTGTCAAGCGGCAACCTTGTTGCTGCTGCTGCTGCCGCCGAATTCACGGATCCGGTGGACGGCCCGTCGCGCGCCCCACTTACCATGGACCTGCGCCCGCTGGTGCTTGCCGAAGCAGACCCGACGGCCATGCACCCGCACCTGTTGCTCGCGCAGTACAGCGATACCAATCACAGCCACCACCACCACCACCACGTGGCGACCGGCGCCGCCTTGACCACCACCACGGTCGCCGACCTACCGCACCGTGCACCGTTCGCGTCGCGGGTCCCCGAACCGTACCTCGACACGTATTGCCTGGTGGGCATGAAATGGAAGGACCCGGACCGCATGGCGCGGTGCGCGTTTGCGATGCCAGCCATGGCGTCGGTGCTCCCATCTGCGTGGTGGGCGGCGCGGTTCCGATCGTTGTACGTGCACCTGGCCCGCGACCCGCTCTCGGACGTGCGGCGGCCGCTGATTTCGGCCATCGACGTCATGGCGCGCGTGATCCCGCGGGAGGCTGTTGTCGAGGATCTGGTTCCGGTCGTGCTCGATTGGCTTGCGCGTGAGGACCCCACTGTATGTTTTCTCATTATTTTGATCGATTGCTTGCTCGCTCACCCATTTATTTAAATAGGTCCAAACAATGCTCTATTCCAAGCTCCCGGGTATTTTGCACCAAGTCGACGCCATCTCCGAGATCCCGAGTGCGCTCCTGTGCGCGCCGCTCCTGGCGCTGGTCGACAGCCAAAACTGGCACTTCCGCCACATGTGCGCGCGCACGATCCCGTCGTGGCTCGAGCTGTATACGCAACCAGGCGTCGGTGCGCACGTGGTCGCGCAGCTGACTGATATCCAGGCGCAATGGACCGCGGCGAAAGCCAGGCTCGAGGAAGAGTCCGCGAGTGCTGCTGCTGCCGCGGTCGCGGCTGGGAACACGTACAGCTACAGCGGCGGACAAAACAGCAACAGCAAGCCGTTTGACCCGTTCATGGCTGAAATTGGCAACTCGTGGAGCACTGGCGCTGGCGGCGACGGGCAGCGGTCGCGACAGGCGACATCTGACAGCATGGGCAGCAGCAACGGCGGCGGGCAGGGCAGCGAGCCCGAGCACTCGCTCTCGGACGTGCAGCAGGGGCTGTTGCGGGAGATGGTGACATTTATCGTGACCACTCAGATCGGATCAGAGAGTAGTGGTAGCAGTACCAACGCGGATGGTGGCGACGTGATGGTGAACGAGGTGACCATGAGGGACTCCACCGACTCGCCCTCATCGGCCTCTGCCCCCACCCTCGCAGTCATGTCGGCCGACGACGCATGGGCGGCGTTCTTGCGGCCGATCTTTACGCTGCTTCTCAGCGACCCGATCATGGCGGTGCGCACCGCCGCGATTGCCAGTTTCCCCGCAGTGGCGTCGCAGCTGTCACCCGGGATGCAGGCCGACCTGGTATCGAGGGTGCTTCTTCCGGGCGCCGAGGCCGACCAGTACACGGCGCGGGCGATGGCCGCGTCCGTGGTCGCGCACTGGGTTCCCACGATCTTGGCCGCGGACCCCGAGTCAAGGGATGGGACCGCGGAGCGCGTGGGCCACGATTTGGGCACACTGGCGGTGGCACTGGCGCGCGACCGCGTGCTGAACGTGCGGTTGCCGATTTCCACCGTGTTTGCGGACGACGCGGTTGCACGTACGCTGAATGCTGCTGCGACTAATGCGAAAACAATGTCTTCGCCATTGCCGCCGTCGCCGCTTTCGGCCGCCGACATGCATTCCCAAGCACCCCCCGTCCCATCATCGACATCGTCGTCGACTCTGCTGCAGCCGCCGCGGTTCTTGGCCGGCGGTAGTGGCGAGTCGTCCTCGGACGAGAACGACGACGACCCGATGGACGTGGACGGGCCCGAGCAGCAAGTACTGCAACAGCAACAAGTCACTGCTGCTGCCGGGTGGTCGGCCGCGGCCGCACTTGCACTGTCGCCGCGCAACGCGCTGGTATCGGGTCTGGCGGCCGCCCGCGACCAGTTGGCGACCGATACCAGCGCCACGATTCGGGAGCGGATTGCGCGGTCCATGGCCGCCGGTGGAGGCGAGTAGTTTATCGTGTTGTTGTTCGTTTTGGAAACAAAAAAAAAACTTTTTATGATACATTGGGTTACTGGCGACCACGACGCTCAAACCGCAGGTCCAGGGCCTTGGGCTTGGCGGTGAGCGTGTACTG
>MU625064.1:0-12661 GCA_025349905.2 Blastocladiella britannica
TCGTTGCTCTTGCAGAGACGATCGTCGACTGCATCGCTTCCTCCACAAACGACTGTTGGAGGAGCCATATCCAAGCGACCCGCGGGCGGTATGGTGCTTTGATGAATAGAGCGCTATCTTACGTTGAAGTTTTTACGCTGTGCACCGGATCAGACCAGCAGCAATGCAATTTGCTAGTGGTTCACTGTCTTTCGCCCATACCATCTTGGATGTATATTCGACCCCCAGTGGTCTACCACCGAGTAACCCTTTACGGTCGCCGCCGTGCCGTTGTCCATGGTCTATCCCACAACATATTACGTTCTGATCCTACGACCCCCGCAATGCCGGGACCCCGTACCATATCAGCGTCCACCATGCGATCAATTCTCCCTTTCGACCATGCCGCTCACGAGCATCACCACGTCGACTGCGGGATTTCCGACGACGACAACGGGCGAGATGGAGGATGCGCTCGACGACATCATCTACCAGGGCACGGCTTACCCCAAAGGTCACCCGCCGATCCTGCCTATCGACCACTTCCTGGACATCCTCGAAGATGACATTAAACTTGGTCGGGCCAAGAGCGCTCGCTCTGGGTTCACGCCTGCCCAGCAAGTCGCGGTGGTTGAGACGCTGATCGACGCGACTTACCCACGTAAGAGGTCTGGTCCAACCGCGTGTGCGCAGAGGTATCTGAGGCCGAGCAGCTTCGGTTGGCAGCTACCATCAAGTAGAAGCCGCACCAATCAGCGAACGGGCATATCGCTGTCATGGAAAACCTGTTCCTGACGGGCAGATTCCCAATCCAAAAAAAACGCGCGACCTGCTACGAGTGGCTGCGTATCAGCCTCGATTACGACATCGGCGACAAGCTACCGATGGAGTGCCAGTACCGTGACTGGAATGGGGTGGTCCAAGCAGTCACAAAAGCTGAAGAGCAAGTCCGCCGTCGCAAGCGGGAGCAGCAAGCGTCGGCCACCCACACGTCGTCCACGCCGCAGCCACCGCGACCCAACTACCAATACCAGACCAACCACATGTTGCGTCGCCCTTCCAGCAATGCCGGCGTTTTGTGCGTCGCTGCTGGAGGCTGTGGTCGGGGCCGCACCGCGCGCGCGATTGCTCTCCTTTCTCATGGCCTAAGCTCCGCGACGACGTCGCCGATTACGTCAAACCGTGCGATACCTGCCAGCGGTCGAAACCGTGCATTCGAGACCCGCTTCAACCATTACCGATTCCTTCACGACCATTTCAAGATATCGCACTCGACTTTTTGACTGGACTCCCGAAATCGGACCCGACCAACCGGATCGACATGATTCTGACCACCACCGATCGTTTCTCGCGCTTTACAATGTTTATCCCGCGCGCGTCGACTACCGGATTCGGCTTGACGTCGGAAGCGACGGGGCAACTGGTCTTCGAAAACTGGGTTTCGGTATTCGGCCTGCCGTCGACGACTGTCTCTGACCGCGACCTGCGATTCGTCTCGGAGGCCTGGACCAAATTGTGGGCTCGGACTGGCACCAAACTCAAGATGTCCCCGACCTTTCACCTGCAATCCGACGGCGCGACATTGCGCAGGTGATCTTCAGCACTGACGAGCCGGATCCCGGTTTTTCCCATAATTAATATTGGAATGCAAAGCTTACTAAAACCCCACTTTGATAATTTCTGGTACACGGCAGAGCCTTGTCGGCCGAGGGACGGGATCGAGCAGGCGCGGTGAGCCATCTCTTTCAGCGATTTCTTGACAAAACACTCATGTTTGCCAATATCTTTACGCATCGGCTTTTATTGAGGCTAGTGCGGCCGCCGCGACCTCTCGGCCATCTCGTTCCCGTGCCCCTGTTGCCATTGCAGCTGCAGCGACGGACAATTGCGCCACGGCCGAAAATCGACCCTGACTCCATCGGCAAAGCATATATGGATGCAGTTATGAATCGTACGCGCTCGTCCATCAGTCCTATCCCCAAAGAAGCTGACCGAGACATATTTAATGCAAAGGCGACAAGGTCCGCGCCGCCGCGATTCTCGCATCCGCTGGCGACCTGACGAAACTCTCGTACAAAAGCTTTAGGGACCTGCTGATTGGCCTGACCATGCTCGATTATCTGGCCAAAGACCCGCAAAAGAGCTGGGACGAGCAACTTGCCCTTGTCGCGGAATGCCTTGATACCACCGTAATAAAGAATGGTCAATTTCCGTGGTCGTCCGACTGGCAATGGGAAATTAAGGTGTATGCGAGTTTTGCATGGGCGGTGAGCCGGCGCAAACAACACGCGTTTGTACCGCTGGCCGACGCGCTAATTGAGCGCCACCAGCGCTCCATGGCGGACTATCTGGCCCAGGGGCACGCGATCACCGATCTGAATCCTGTCACAATAAAGTCTCTCCAGTACATGTACAATTCGGCCATCAGCATGCACCGGAATGTTAGTCGCTCGGACCCGCGAGCCCTGGAGTTTGCGAAGCAAATCCCGCCCGAGATCATGAACAAAGGCCTCCTCGCCGCCGTCACCATGGTCTATGCGGATTGGGGTGATGGCCCTGGCGCACTTGCGGCAATTGACTCAGCAGTGGCAGCTGGAACATTGGAGCACCGCTTCGAGTCGGCAGTGGCCAATCGAGCGGTATTGGAAGCATTTACCCAGAAAAATCCGGATGCCGCCATTGTGTTGCTGGAGGAGATGATTCGGTTGGCGCCGACTATGCCCAAAGTCTCGGTTCCCAACGGGCAGCTCGAGCACCCGGTCCTCGTGCCATATGTACTTTCCGGATTGATGGCGTACTGTTCTCGGCACCGGAAACTCGACCAGGCAGTCAAAATCGCAGACCTCGCAAAGCAAAATGGTGTGGCAATGGACGGTTTGGCCGTTACATCTTTGGTTACTTTGCAGCACAAAATGGGCAATCTGGAGGGCGCGCTGGACCTGATTTATGCGCATCCAGAGCTGCAGCCGGATATGAAGTTGATGACACTTGCCATGGACATCCTGGGAACACTGGGCGATCGCGACGCTGCTGTGGGGTTGTATAACGCCGCCCTTGAAGCGCACGCCAACCCAGCCATCGACATTACCATCACCCAGCCGTTTCTGACCGCGGTCGTGCGAGTACTGGGCCGCCTTTCTGGATTCGATGCGGCCGTGGACGCTTTTCTGCACTTGGCGGGCGACCTTGGCATCCAGCCCCATCCCAGTGCAATCCTTCATCTGACCGAAGACTTGGACCGAGGCACGCTTCCACCTGAGCACGTGGCACGCCGACTGGATGAGGTCCGCCGCATTGTCGGCACAGTGCCCCTCACCGAGCAGTTGGTGGCGCGTCACATTGAACGCTACCTGGCCCGCGACGACGTGGACAGCGCAATCGACGCACTGCTCCAGCTGCCCAAGCACAATATCCCAGTGACTGGCACCGCATGGGCAATCCTCTTGAACTACATGGCGACCCATCGCGACCCGGTCGGATTCGACCAGATCCTGGCCCTCCGCCCGCAACTTGGATCAAACTGGCTGAAATCGACAGAAGATTTTCTGGAGGCAGTGTTTATCAAGGGTTATAGTCGAACCGGGCATGATAGCAAGGCCATCGAGGTGTGGGACGAGATCTTGGCTTGTAGCGCGATTCCCGGACTTCAAGTCCAAGCCAGCATCCTGGACGCATGTGGATTCATGGGCGATCTCGCGGTCCTTCAGCGCGTCGCGGCCCAAATCGAGGCGTCTCCCTGGGGTGGCACAAACACGAATACCTGGACATCCGCAGTGGAGGCGTACTTGCGTGTCGGGCGACTCGACTTGGCACTCGACGTCGGCCAGCGGATTCTGCCGCTCAAGCACGTCCAGCCTGACCACAAGTTCTGGATTACCTTGCTCACCATCAACGCGCAGAGCTTGCGGCAGTTCCGCGACCCTGGCGTGCTCGCGCTCCTCGGCAAGTATGACCAAGATATAGACGAGATCTGGGCGCTCCTTGCTTCACGTAAAGCCGCCAAGGAGGGGAACAAGAATGCGGCGCCTCGGTCGTCGCCGCCGCCGCCATCACGATCGCCGCGATCGACAAAGTCACCAGCGCCTCAACCACCTCAGCAGTCACCGCGACTGAAGGCCGCAAATCTGTCGTCAACATCTCCCCTTCCTTCCCCCTCCCCGAGATCACCAACTCGGCGGCCACCGCCCCTCGATCACCGCCCCGGCAGCCGCCGACAAGTGGAGCTGAGAGGATGCCGTACTCCAAGCCAAAGCAGATGAAATCGAAATGAATCTCGCTTTCAGCTTTTGAGCGCATATGTTTGCCAATATCTTGACGCATCGACTCCTTCTGAGGCTCGCGCGGCCGCCGCGACCTCTATATCATGCCATGCCTATCCCCTTGTTGTCATTGCGGCTGCATCGACGGACGCTGGCCGTTCCGCCATACCTCGACCTTGACTCTATTGGCGCCGCGTATAAAGACGCCGTTCGAAATCGTACGCGCTGGTTCATCATACCTGTTCACAAGGAACTAGCCGAATTATATTGCAACAGTCATCGTTCTCGCATTCACCACCCCGGTATTCTCCATCCTCGTATTCGTCTCCTCCAATGTCGTCGCCCCCTCCGTCCTCACCCCGGCGGCCGCCGACAAGCGGATCTGAAAAAGAAGCCGATCGAAATGAACCACTTGATCCCTTTCCACTTTCGTTTTGAACTTGTAGTAAAAAGAATTCTATATATGGCAGCCAAGGTACGATTCAAATGCGCCTTACCGTATAATGAGACAGGAAAACTGATTACAATGGACCCAAAGGCAATTCAAATCGCTTGGCACCGGTCCGAATCCATCACGTCCGTCGACTTTTGTCCCGTTACCAGTACCGACACCAACGCGCGCTTTGCGACTGCAGGACTCGACGACTGCATTCGGGTAACCAATATTTTGATTATGTCCCGCTTCCTCGTGCTGAGATTGACTTGCATGAATTTTCCAGATTTGGCAACTGGCTCCGCCTGGAGAGCGGCCAGAGGTTCAGTTTCGATCCACGCTGGCTGGACACCAGGGCGGCGTCAATATCGTGCGCTGGGCGCCCGACGGTACGCTTTTTAGTCGCAATGTAGTTGGTTTTGAATATTTTCACGAGTGAGAAACCACTTTACTTTTAGGCCTCCGCATTGCCTCCGGCGATAATGGTACGCTCCATTACCTGATTTAAATGAAAAATCACGCGTCTCGCTCATGTCTCCCTGGCAGTTGGCAGTATTGTGATTTGGATTCCGACCGCATCGGCTGCAGAAAGCACCCGGCTACTGCTCGCGGTCGAAGAAGACACGTCCGAGTATAAGGAAGCATGGCGCGTCCAGCGTATTTTGACGTACGGTCCTTCATTTTTTTGCTTTTGCTTTTCATTATTTGACGCGTCCAAGTTGATCAGTGGGCACAAGGACGAGGTCTCGGACCTTGCCTGGTCGCCATGCGGCAAATATCTGGCGTCGGTTGGAACCGATCAGCGACTGCGCGTATGGGATTGCTCGACTGGTACTTCTTTCGCTTTCCCGTAATGGATCAGAGTGCAATGCTGACAACTCTACCACAGGCGAAATCATTGGATCGGCACAGCACCACACTGAGCTGGTTCAGGGCGTCGCATGGGACCCACTTGGAGTCTTTATCGCGACCCAGAGCGTGGATCGGTGCGCCAACTATCACCCCCTTCTCTCGCGCAAGGTCTGACCATCACGACACATAGAACCATGAACCTGTACAAGGTAACCATCACCCCCGGCAACGCGGCGCGCGGGCAACGCGGCATGATCGCCGGCCTCAAACTCGTCATCACGTCGTCCCGGGCCGACCCCTTAACAGACCCATCACCGACGGCAACCACCGACCCAACGGCATCCCCTTCCGTCGCACCAAAATCGACGGTGCGGCTGTACGCCGACCCGCTCGCTACCGGGCTGTCGTTTTTCCGGCGCCCGTCGTTCTCGCCCGACGGCTCGCTGCTCGCGTGCCCTGCCGCCGTGATTCCCACCTCCACTGCGGCTGCAACACCGATGTACGCGGTGCTGTTGTACGCCCGCGCCACCTGGTCCTCCGGGCACCCCGTAGCCGCGCTGCCCGTCGGTGCCACTCCCGCGTGGTGCGTGCGGTGGGCTCCCGGTGTATCTGCATCCTCGAATCGCACCATTAACGGAACAAGTGGACCGTTTGCATTGCCGTACGGCATGCGGCTGGCGGTCGGATGCGACAATGCGCTGGCGGTATTTGACACCCGCGCGGCGTACCCGGTGCTGACCGCCAGGGGACTGCACGTGTACCGGTACCAGGACGTGGCGGTGAGTCCCGACGGGAGGCACATGGTGGGCGCGTCGCATGACGGGTACTGCTCGTTGGCGACGTTGGGCGGCGAGGGCGATAGTAGCGAATGGACAGTGCCAGCATCGGTTCCGGGCCGTGCCAGTAACGTAGATCCTGTCACTGATCCGCTCTTGTCGCCACCACCAGCCGTCATCGCCGCACCACCACCGGTACCAGCGGCCATCGCCCCGATGCAAGTGCACACGCCCACGGTGGTCAAGAAACGCATTCAGCCCGTATTTGTCGCTGCCTTGAAATGAATATATTTTGGTCCCTTTACGAAATCTCCATGGCACTGGGATCGAGCCCGCTGCCGACCACCACCCCCACGCCGCCGATAGCCATCTGCTCGGCCGCCTGCCACTCGTGCGCGAGCGGCGACCGGGCCACGGCGCCAATAAACTCGGACAGTTTGGGCGCGCCCTGCACCACGACCGCCGGTACCGCTGCCGTCGATGAGGATGCTACCGACGTGCTCTTTGCGTCCCCAGCCGCGGCATCGCCCGAGTACCCGCCGAGCGCACGTGCGACTGACGCGACCGCACGCAACGCGGCGCGCGCCAGCTCGCCCGCGCGCTCGATATCCTGCTTGAGCGCGTCCTTCTTGGTGGTGGCGTTGATGGTGACTTTGGCGAACGCGTCCACCATGCTATCGATGCGCACCAGGACCGCGGCGGGGGCGGCCGCTGCGAGCTTGGACAGCGCCAGGTACGCCAGCAGCTGCACGTCCTGCAGGTCCGAGATCCCGCGCTGCACCGCGTCCAGCAACGGGCCGGTCCGCGACCGCATCGCGGGAATCAGGCGCGCCGACGACGACACGGTCACAATGATTTCGAACGCCATGCGGCGGGCGTCGAGCCCGTCGTCGATCCGGTGCTTGTACGGTCCCATAATCACTTCGCGAATCAGTTCCGGCCGCACCACCGTCTCGCTGACCACCAGCGCCAGCATCGTATCAAACAGCAGCACAGATTTATCGGCGCCGTCCACGACCGGCCGCAGCAGCACGTGCGGGCGCGCGTGCGCCGCCGCCTGCATTGCCGACAGCGCCGCGCGCCGCACCTGCAGCACCGGGTCGCGAATGCGCGCCACCAGCGCCGCCAAGTGCGGGGCCAGCGCCGCATCGACCACGGGCGACCCGTGCGCAAACATGTACTTGAGCGCGCCCATCGACGACACGCGCACGTCGGCAGCGCCGGTGGCATCCGACGCCGCCATGCGCTGCACAATGTCGGGCACGTACCGCTCGGGCTTGAGAGTGGCAATGCGGCCCAGGCACTCGGCAATCAGCAGCCGTGCCGACTCGCCCGACTCGCCCGCGGCATTGACGGGGGTTGTGGTCGTCGCGGAGGCTGCGGTGGCAGCAGCGGCAGCAGAAGCGGCAGCGGCCGCCGACGACGCCGAGACCGCAAACAGCGCCTCCCACAGGCCGTCCTCGTAGTGCGCCATGTCGGGAATCTCGGCCGCCGATACCAGCACCTGCTTGAGCGCCAGCATGTTGAGGTACCGAGCACGGTGGCCGAGCGCACCCGTCGCGGGCGCCTGAATGCCCTGCAGCAGCACGGGGAGGTACGCGCGCGGCGCACCGGCAGCCATGGCACCGGCCGCATAGGCGGCAGCGGACCGCACCGTGTCGGCCTCGGCCGTGTACTGGGCCATGACGGCGGTGAGCAAGCTCGGGATCCCCACGGTGGTCAAGTCCACGCTGCGGCCCAGCTCGCCCAGAGTCAGGATCGCCAGCACCTGGCCGCCATTGACGGCTGCCACCAGCTCGCCCACCAGCGTCGCCGCGTTGACGTTTCCACCGGCCGAGCGCGCGATCGACGCCAGCACTTTAGCCTGCACTGCAGGCTGTCCGCCCTTGACCGACTGCACGGCCGTGTACATGTTGGCCGGCACCAGCGCGGGAGCGAACGCCGACGCGTCGACCATCGACACCACGCCAAACGCCGACGTCAGCGCCGCCAGTGCCGGGGGCGCCGACGCCACCAGCGGCGACGTGATCAGCTTGAGCATCGCCGGCAGCGTGGCCGAGGCCGCGGTCCCCGCCACTGCTCCGAGTGCAGCACCGGCTGACGACAGGACCATGCTCGAGAGCTTGAGTGCGAGGGCCGTCAGCGCCAGGTCCTCGTCCACCAGCAGCTGTGCAGCCTCGGTCAAGGTCTGGTTCGCGAGCTGCGGGGTGACGGCCGCCGGGTACGCGCTCAGCACCGCCATGAGCGCCTGCAGCGACGCCTCGCGCACGCTGCGTGCCTGCTTGCGCAGGTTGGCCACAAACTCGGGCGCCACCTCGGGCACCAGCGCCGACACGTCCACAACGGCAGGGCCGCGCTCAATGATGGTGGTGATGGCGCGGGTCGCTGACAGTCGTGCCAGCTCGTTGGCGAGCCGCTTGGCCAGCACCGCGCCCCACTTGGCCTTATCCGCGTACACGGGCGCCACGCGGTCGCCGCCGTCAGCCACAATCTCAGCCAGGAGCGACAGCGCCGCGTCCTTGACCTCCTCATCGGCCGCCGCCACGCCCATCACGTCCTGCGCCGCGTCCATCATGCCCTTGAGCATGCCATTGTTCTCGTGCGCGACCAGCGCTGGGACCAAGTCGCTGGCAACCCGGTACGCGGCCGCCGCAACCTTGTAGTACGCGTCCGTCACACCTGAGCGCAACACCGCGTCCGCCAGGATCGCCGCCGACGCGGCAGGGACCACCAGCGAAGTCGGAGTCTCGCCCATGGCGGTCATGGGCCGATAGCGGGCCCACGCGCCCGTAAAGGCCAGGGCGTCCATCTTGATGGTGGTGGCAGCCGCACCGGCGCCGGCGAGAGCCAGGCCGGGAACAGTGCCGAGCGCCTGAGCAACGGCCAGCGACCAAGCAGCGGCGGCCGAGTCGCGCACGTGCGACCAGTCAAACGCTACGAGCGCGGCCTGCAGCACCGCAAATCCTTGCTGGCGGGTGGCGGCCGACTTGGACAGCAGCACGTACTTTTTGAACCGGCGGTGGAACATGGTGCGGTGAGACTTGATGGCGAGGGCCGCGGGTGACTCGGGGCCCTGGGCAATGGCAGCGCCGAGCAGCGCCGCGTAGGTGCCAAGCACCTCGTTACGCACGCCCTCCTCGCGCTCCTCGAACCGGCGCGTGAGCACGGGGCCAATCAGCGGCACCAGCTCGGCCGCGAGGTCGCCGCGGGACGTGATGATGGTCGACAAGAGTCGCGCGGCGGCGCGGCGGACCTTCCACGACACGTCCTCGTCGTCAGAGTACCCGGCATCGTCCTCGTCATCCTCATCTTCCTCATCGTCCTGATCAGCGGCCTCATCTTCCGCATCCATGGCATCGTCCGCCGGCTCGCCACCAACGGGGGTGCCGATACGGTCGCCGTCCTGGTCCTCGTCGTACATGTAGTTGGGATCGTGCTGCACGGCGGCGACGGCGATCGGGACCACGGCCAGCACCGGCGACTCGGACGGGTACCGAGCGATCGCCGCGTCAATAGCTAGCAGTGCGGCCTCGCGCAGCTCGTTGCTGCCAGTAGCGGCCGCCGTGTCCTGGTCGTAGTTATCGTCGTCCTCATCGTCCGCGTCCATGGCGTCCGCGTCTACTTTACTGGCAACACCCACAAACACGTTGACGAGCGGGGCCATGCGGTCGCTTGGGAATGCAACGCCCGGAGCGCGCAGCAGAGCACCAATGGTGGCCATATGTGACTTGGACACGTCATCGCCGCCCTTCCCGGCGACAATGTCGGCCACCAGCGCGTCGAGGGTCAGCAGCGCGGCGTCGGCAGCCAGGAACGGGTGAATGGTGGCCAGCAGAGTTCCGGCGCGCTTGCGCAGGGCCGGGCGCGCGTTGGTGGTGATGGCGAGGGCCGCGGGCCGCAGCGACGCCAAGAAAGCGGGGCCCGACGCGTGCTTGAGCACCGAGGAGCGGCCGTGGCGCAGCAGCAGCTCCGCGACCGTGTCGAGAATGTCGGACTGGATGGTCTCGAGGGGTTCCTTTATTTTCATTTTTTTTCATGGTGATCAGTCTGTCTGATCGTCACTCACTTGAAAAAAAGTAGCGTACCTTGGCCAGCGCCGCCATCCACTTGCCCACCATCTCGACCACCCACCCGCCGGTACGTTCGCCCGAGGGAAGCGCCGACGCCACGCCACGCACGCCCGAGCACGCCAGGTCGCGCAGGTACTCTTTATCTTTGACCTGGGTGGCCAGCAGCGACGCCAGCCGCTCGATCACAATCTCAATGTTGCGCACGGCCAGGTGAGGGGCCAGCGCCGCCAGCGTGCGCACCGCCATCACCCGCACACTGCTGTTGGGGTCGTCGATCAGCTTGAAGATGGTGGACGTCACGTCGGCCTCGAGCTTGGCCGACAGTGGGGTCAGCAGCGACGCTCCCGCCAGCGCCGACAGATCGTTCAAGGCCATGTACCGAAAGTCCGAGTCGGGGTTGGTGGCCTTTTTGTTTTTTCCATTATACGGTATTGGTATATGAGTCAAAAGTCATTTTTGATATTTCATATTTTAAAAAGATACAAGTACCTTCTGAAGAATGGCCTCAATGGCAGCTGCGCCGCCCTGGAGCTGGGTGGTTGGCGGTGCCATGGTTTATTCTTTTTTTTTTTTTTTTTCTGTTCACGTTGGTTTTTTTGAGTGGACGTGGAAAGAGAAAAGCGGTCAGAAGAGTCGGACACATTTTACACTCACGCCCGTGCCCGCCACACGCTCCACAGCTCCATGGCCCGTACCACCTGGTCCACACACCGCGGGAACGGGTCGGCTTTCGACAGCACCAGCATCTGGTGCTCGTGGCTGACGTACCCTTTGATCATGCCCATGGCGATCAGCGACGACAGCGCTGCCTCGGACGCCGCCGCCGTCACTCCCTCTTCTTCTTGCTCAGTCGCCATCGACGGCATTGCCAGCGATCCACCCCGCGTCGACAGTCCCAGCGCCATCTGCACCCGCGCGAACGGCACCTGCGTCACCGCTGCACCCGAGGCGGCGTGCTCGACCAACATCACGTGCAGCTTCTTGACCGCGCGCCGGAGTACCAGCCACCGCATCGCCGACACCACGTCCTCGAGCGCAAGCCGGTCCAGCGCCGCACGGGTATTGGGTTGCGCCATGTGCACGTCAAAATCGGCCAGGGAACCGGACCGGATCGCAGACACAAGCGGGCCATAGAGCGATTGCAACGCTGGGTATTTTTGCAAGAGTCGTTGGGATGGGAGTTTACCCTGGGTCACCACTGCTAATGGGACGTGGAACAGCAATGTCCACCTGGTATTTCCGTAGGTCAATGCCCGCACATTCAAGGAATGAATGAAAAAAAAAAAAGCAACGAACCGAAGCTGATTTGTACACCCGCCGGGGGCCGTGGCCAGCACATGCTCAATCCACTCGTACGCCTCCTGCACGCGGTCGTCCAGTACGCAGTACCGCGCCTGCCAGAACCGAAACGCCAGCACGTCGCGTTTCGCCGACGCCGAGACCATCTCGGGCTGCGTGGTGAGCCGGTGCTGCACGGTCTTGAACAGCTTGTCGATCAGCGTTGCCGCGCCCGCATGGAAAAACAACCGCAGCTGCAAGTTCACGACTCGCAGCGCTCCGGGCAAATTGGATCGCTGATGTGTTGGTCGCGAAGACGAGTGGTCGGTCACACATATGGCAAACGCTTGCTGGAACGGCTGCATGGTCCGGTTCAGAAACTCGGCCGGGCGGTTTGCCGTGCGCGCTTCCAAGTCGGCCTATCCATTGATGTTGTCAATATCGCTTCTTCATAATAATAAAAAGGGAAATGCAAACCGCCAGCGCAAGTTGGCCCAGGTTCTCGAGCAATGTCATCAAGACCGGCAGCAAGACGCCCTTGGATCCGCTCAAATGGCTCAGAAATGTGCTAAGACCAAAACCAGTGTGTTATTCAAACCGTGCGATCCACAGGTGTGCAGCCAACCATATCAAGAAACATACGACGTCAATTCCATTTGGTACTTGATCCCCAGGGCCACGTCGCCCGTAGACAATGCGCCAATCACCGCGTAGTGGCCGCGGAGAATGGAGTCCCATGGTTTGGGCACGCGGGCGGTGACCAGCGCCGTCTGGTATCGCTTGACGTCAAAAGAACCATCGTTGGTAGTACCGTGGCCCAGTAACAGCGGCGCGGTCAAGTTGGAGGCCAGGTGCAGCATGGCGGCCAGTTGCGCGTAGTCGCCCGCGCGCGCGTAGTAGCCGAGCATGTCGGCGCACTCGGACGGCGAGGGGACGGAGATGACAGCGGACATGACTGCGTTGGTAAATTATACGCTTTGGTGCGGCAACCACAAGAGAAAGAGAGGAAAAAAA
>MU625065.1:0-12566 GCA_025349905.2 Blastocladiella britannica
GTCCATGGCCTGCAATGAGTACTTGAGCTCAAGGCCAGAGCTGCGCCACCAGTTGAGCACATCGACGTGGCCGTTCGCACTGGCCCCGTCCATGGCCCAGCGGGTGTACTTGAGCTCGAGGCCAGAGCTGCGCCACCACTCGAGTACATCGATGTGGCCGTTGCAGCTGGCCCAGTCCATGGCATAATCCGAGTACTTGAGGTCAAGGCCAGTATCGCGCCACCAGTTGAGCACATCGACATGGCCTTCCTCACTGGCCAAGTCCATGGCATACTCCGAGTACTCAAGCTTGAGGCCAGAGCTGCGCCACCACTCGAGCACATCGACATGGCCTTCCTCACTGGCCCAGTCCATGGCAATCTCCGAGTACTTGAGGTCAAGGCCAGAATCGCGCCACCAGTTGAGCACATCGACGTGGCCGTTCGCACTGGCCCAGTCCATGGCACTATCCGAGTACGTGAGTGGCAACCCAAGGGAGCGTCGCACCTGCAGCGCCTCAATCCACCCCAGCTCGCTTGCCCTATTGGGCGACAGAGACCATGCACAACGGAAAATAGCCATGACCACGTCTGGCGCGTCGTCGCGCAGCATTACACGGGCATATTGGGCCAGTCGGCTTCGATGTGCCTGGGCAGTTGCCAGAGATTCTTTGGACAATCGTTTGTACTCGGGCTCTGGACAGTCCTCCGTGGTGTCCTCGAGCACAGCATGCACAAGGATGCAGTTGATGACGTGGACGTTGAGTTCGGCGTGAGGCGGGGTGCTTGTCATGGGGTTGTTGAGATTTAATGGAAGAGTGACCCAGCAAATGTTTCCACAGCTCCACAGCCACACGCACCAACATTGATGGCACGTATCAGGCACTTTTTGCGTGCAGTGCACATCACCAAGGAGGAGCTGTGTCATGATCCATGACCCGTGCTCACTTAGACTTTCCCACTTCATATTCCCACTTAGTATTTTCCCATCAAGGTTTCCCTTGCAAACAATATACATTCTTATTCGTTATATTATATTCTCTCGTCGTCCATCCACCTCGGTCTCCCGTACAGCGGATCCCCTCTGCTCCCAGTCCTAACACTGATGGACACCTTTTTTCTGTCGCGATTGGCCAACAAGCCTCTGATCGTTTTATTCAGCGTCGCTGTTCATGAGCACAGCACTTGCGTGCACGATCCAGGCTGAGAATGGCTAGTGTCTTGATCAAAGCACTTTTCAAGATCGCTGAGAAATTGGAGGCGGTCCTGCGACAGAAGATCCACACAATTTACATGTAATGCGATCGCAATGTCTGTAACGGCCCGGGAGCAGAGGACGACCGGTCGAGTGGTAATCGTAAGTATGACGAGAGAATATAGAGTAAGAATAATATATATTGTTCCACAAGGGAAACCTTTGATTAGAAAAGTCGAAGCGGGGACAACGACTAACAGGCGGGCCATGGATCATGACACCCAACTCACTGTCGAATCTCTGTCCGGGTTAGACTATTCCAAGGGGGTCGCTGATCATGTCAAGGTGCCGCTATAGTCTCGAACCGGGGCCGGCTGCGTACCTGACAGGGTCGCGGCTGCCGCGCTAACTCAGCCCATTTCAGATCAAAAATAAAAATAAAAATAAAAATAAACAAACAGAGCTCTTCTTTCTTGACTCTCTCTCTTGACAAAGTCGAATGGTCGCCAATAACAATAACAATAACACGACAACAGCCGCCGCTGCTCTGGAAGAGGACCCGATCTTGCAGGCCGTGGTGGTCGCCGACTCGTTCGACTCGCAGTTTGCGCCGCTGTCGGCCGACTTGCCACGGTGCCTGCTCCCGCTGTGCAATGTGCCCTTGATCGAGTACACGCTCGAGTGTCTGGCGCTGGCCCAGGTGACGGAGGTCTTTATCGTGTGCTGTGCGCACTCGGACCTCATCAAGTCCTATATCCTGTACGTTATTATTATAGCATACCATGTCAATAACTCACCATAATGGTAAAGAAACTCGCACTGGAACACCGACGCCTCGCCCATGGCCATCCACGTCATCGTCTCGCGCTCGTCGCTGTCCATGGGCGACGTGCTGCGCGAGCTCGACACCAAGCAGCTCATCAAGGCCGACTTTATCCTGGTCTCGGGCGACGTTATCTCCAACCTGCGCCTCGACGCCGTGGTCGCCGCCCACCGCGCCCGGAAACTCGCCGACAAGAACACCGTCATGACCATGGTCCTGAAATCGGGCTCCCCGTTCCACGGCGCCCGTGGGCCCCACGCGCTGTTCTGCCTCGACCCGGCCCAACATAACAAGTGCCTGCAGTACTTACCGCTGGACGACCCGCGGCAGTCCACCGCGCTGCTGTTGCCCGATATGCTCGACGCGCACCGCCAAATCGTGCTCCGCAACGACTTTATCGACTGCGGAATCGATATCTGTACCGTCGAGGTCCTGGCGCTGTTTTCGGAGAACTTTGATTACCAGGACTTAAGGGCCGATTTTGTGCGCGGAATCCTCGAGTCGGACTTGTTTGTCAAGTCCATCTACACCCACGAGATCTCGGACGACTACGCGATTCGTGTGCGCAACACACAGCTGTACGACCGCGTGTCGTTGGACTTGATGCGCCGATGGGTGTTCCCGCTTGTGCCCGACGCCAACGCCCTGGGCCCACTTGCTACCACGTTCACGCACTCGCGCGCCAACATTTATCGCGAAAAACCCGTGTTCTTGTCGCGCACCACCGTTCTCGTCAAGAACGTGGTCCTGGGCCAGGACACAACCGTCGGACAGGGCACCGTGCTGGCCAACTGCGTCGTCGGGCGGAACTGCAAGCTCGGCCGGAACGTAGCGCTCTCCAACGCTTACTTGTGGGATAACACGGTGCTCGGGGACGGCGTCTCGGTCATGCACGCGATCCTGGCTCACCACGTGACGGTGCGGGACAAGGCCACCATCTCGCGCGGGTGTATCTTGGGCCAAGGAGTGGTGATTGGTCAAGGGATCTCTCTACCCGAGTTTACGCGTGTGACTCGACCTGACGAGGGCCAAGAGTCTGGTATGCTCTCTGTTTTTTTTATTCTTATTGTACAATGAAGACTAACAAAAAAAAAATATTTTAGATGAATCCCTGGTCGGCCCCGACGGCGTCGGCGTGCGATGGGTGAACGACGACGACTACGACGACTACGACGACGAGGACGCGGTGGACCCGCAGTACCATGCGATCGTGCACGACATTGGCCACACGCCCGAGGACCTGCGCGCGTACCTGCACGACGTGGTCCGCCAGCAGCGCATGGCCGGCATCGGCGGCCTGGACGACGACGAGCCCGGGTCGGGCAGCGACGAAGAGGAAGATAAAGAAGAGGAAGTGCGGGCCACCATCCAGCGCGCGCTCCAGGACGGACACACGCTCGACAATGCGTTGATCGAGCTCTCGACTTTAAAGTTCGCTTGCAACATGACGTTCGGCGAGTTGCGCGAAATCGTGGTCCCCGAGATCCTCGATTTCGTATTTGTCGCCAACTCCAAGAATTTCAAGGCGTTGCTGGAACGGTGGGCCGGGGTCTGGGGCGGTCTGATTCACCAGCCCGAGGACCAAGTGGAGCTCCTGGAGCTGATTGAAGAGTGGTTCGGGGCGCACCTCGACCGCGCCAAATTCATTAGCACCGTGGCCATGGTCGTGTACGAGGCTGACATTGTCGAGGACGGCGCGTTCACCCAGTGGTTTGATGCCGGCAAGCGGACACGCAACGCGGCCCTCCAGAAGGTCATTGCGCCATTTATTGACTGGCTCGAAGAGGATGACGAGGATGAGGATGACGAGTCGGGGAGTGAAGAGGAGGACGACGAGTAAAAAAAGTATTTATGCAATTTCCCATTGCAAATATTTTTTTGTTTTCACATCCAATTCGACATAAATATAATAAAATGCGCAATAACTTTGCCCCTGCCGCTACCCGGCGCGCACAAATGGATGGACGCGAACACGTAGCTCGCCGCCGCGAATTCGCCCGCGAGGATCTATGCCAGTCGCTCAAGCAGGACAAGGTGCTCTACGACTCGTTTGTGAACGACGAACGGCTGGAGCGGGTTCGCCGCGCCCGCGAGTACCGGCAGTACGATCACGAGCAGGCGCTCTTGGAAGGCATGCGATCGGTACATCTTTAATTATGTGCGTGTCGATCGATACAGAGTCTGAACATATATTATGACAGAGAGAACACGAGATTGAAATCCGCCGGCGAGCAAAAGATCACAACGAGCGGCTGGTCCGCGAGGTCCAGGACCAGCACGAGGAGCTAGTGCGCCAGGAAAAGATCCGGCAGTCGATCTGCGAGTCATCGATCGAGCTGCGCGAGCTGGAACAAAAGCTGCACTACGCCTACATGAACGCCGAGCGGGCCAAACAGATCGAGCACAAGCACCTGGCGCGCGAGCAGGACCAGCAGCGCGAGCAAGAGTACGCGGCGCAGGTCGCCAAGCAGCTGGAAGTGGCGGCCATCGCCGACAGCGCCGCCGAGCTCGCATCTCTCGAGCGGTCGCACAATTACAAGGAGACGCTGCAGAAGCAGCTAGCGGACCGCGCCGACCGCAAACGTGAGGACATGGAACTGTTCTTGCGCGAGAAGGCCATGGTCGACGCGCTCGTGCACCGCATTCACGAGGAGGACGCGGCCGAGCAGCAGCGCCGGTTGTCGAGCCAGCGCGAGACCCGCGCGTACATTGACGCGTATTTGCGCGACCGCGAGCAGTGGCTGGCGACCGAGCGCAAAAAGGTCGACGACGAGAACCGCCGCATCGAGGACTTTGTGCGCCAGCAAGAGTCGCGCGACCAGGAGCGCAAAGAGCACAAGCGCGCGGTCGAGCAGGCGCGGTCGCGCGTGTACGAGTCGCTGGCAGAGAACATTGGCCGCCGGGAGATGGAGCGCCAGGAACTCAACGACTTGCGGGTGGAGCTGGCGGCGGCCGAGCTCAGCGAGCGCGAGCAGGAACGCGATCGAGCCGAAATGCAGCGCCGGATCCAGCAGCGTATCAACCTCATCGAGGCGTACCAGAGCCAGATCCGCGAGAAGCGCGAGCGCCGCGAGAAGGAACGCGAGGAGGAGGACATTTTCCGCCAGCGCATGCTCGAGAAGCTGGCGGCCGAGGCCAAGCTCGATCAGCTCACACGCGAAAAGAAGCGCGCCAAGCAGCTCGAACACAAGCGCGCGGTGGACGCCATGATCGAGCAGCGCCGGCATCGCGAAGAGCTCGAGCGCGTTGCCGAAGAGGAGGACCGCCGCAAGGAACAGGAGCTCGAAGCGTTTAAGAAGCGGGTCATTGAGGCCGAGCGCCAGCGGCTGCTGCACGAGCACGCGACCAAGCTGCTCGGGTTCCTGCCCAAGGGCGTCTTTCGCAAGGAGGACATTGCGGCCTTTGACGAGGAGTTTGCGCAACGGTTCAAGCGTACTTGATCTTGGTGGGGTCTGCATCACCATCACAACAGCTCGACACGGGCAAAATAAACAATTTTTATATATATTCACTTGCGCCCGCCATTGATCTTCTTTTTGGAGACGCGGGCAGGCTGCGCCTTACGGTCCTTGCGCTCCTTGGTGGCCTTGGCCTTGACGAGCTGATCCGACCGCAGCTGCTTGCGCTCTGCCTTGGACTCGTACTTGAACACCCTTTTCCGCTTCGCGGGCTGCTTTGGTGCTGCGTCGTCGTCTGTCTGCTGGATCGCGAAAGGGTTGTCGTCCTCACTTTCCTCCTCCGAGTCGTCCAAGTTGGCCGACTGGCGCTGATGTAAAGTGCGTGCCAGGCCCAGAGCATTGTTCAAGGCCGCCATGCCATTGCCCATCTCCTCTACGACAACGGTGGTGGTCAAGTTGTCGCCCTCGAAATGCGAGCTCATGACAATGATATCGGCGTCGGTGGCGGCTGCGGCCTCTCCCTCGATGTCCATGGCATTGGCGCCGTCGTTGTCGTGTTCGTCGTCGCTCAGCGTTGGCTCGCTGCTCAGACCAAGACGTCCGCGCTCCATCTCGCGCGCGAGCTCTGCCAGGGTGCGGCGCTTCTCGGCGCGCGTCTCGTTGCGCTCCAAGCGAATCATTTTTTTAGCGTGTGCGACGCGCTCGTTTTTGCGCACCACATTGCGGCGGTGGAAACCAGTCAAGAAGTCGCTTTTATGTTTTTGCAGATAAAGTGTTAGTACGGGTTAACGAATGCAAAAAAAAAAAAAGAGAGAAACATACGCGCGCTTGTCGTCGTCAAACTTGAGCTCGAGCTCCTGGTTCTGGTTCTTGCGCTTTTTTGCCCAGGTGCGCGCGCCGCGGGTGAGGATTTCCGAGTTTTTCATCATTTTTGTAGTAACTATTTTTGGGAAATGCGCAAGTATTGATTGAATTTCAATAAATCATTTGACATTTGCGCATATTGAGAACGTGACCCGTCGCCAAGGGACCCCAGACCGCGGTAAAAAAGGGAAAGGAAGCCAAAGCCGACGGGAAAATAGCCTTTAAGTGACATTGAGTCCGGTCGACGGGCCAATGCGAGGATCTCTGGGTCGTGGAGTGGCCGAGTGACGTGGATCGATCGTACATTAACTTAAGAGTCCTGTTTCCATAACAAGCAAAGCCTGCAATCCGTTGGGACCCAAAATAAAGAAGAATCAGAATGGCCAAACCTCGGAAATCCCAGCCGGCTACCAGCGCCGGTGCGTCCATGGCGGCCTCTGCCCCCATCTCCAACCCCTTTGCCGCGTTCAGCGGTGGACTGGACGCTGACCCGACCTCGACGTCAACGACTCCCACCGCCACGTCATCGACTATGGATGGAACATCCGACGTTGCATGGCTCAACAATCTCTCCGACGCAGTCCCCGCCCAGCTGGCAGTGCTGCTGCGCTCGGTCGGCAAAAAGAAGAAGTCGGTCGTGTCCAAAGTCAAGGCGTTCGATGACCTGGTCGCGTTCCTGGACGCCAACCCGAGCGCGGCGGAGCACCTGGTCCACGTTCTCCCCGGGTTCTTGAACCGGTTCTTTCTGGATCCGGAAAAGCGCGTGCGCCGCATCGTCTTTGAGCTCCTGCTGCGCGTGGTTGACACCCACAAGAAGGCGCTGGCGCCGTATCTCAACGACCTCATTGCGCCCTGGATCCTTGCCCGATTCGACGCCGACGTGGGCGAGCTGGCTGTCGCGTCCTTTGAGGTAACCATGTTCTTTTTTCGGTCTTTAACTTGACCATGCTAAACAAAAACACTTCAATTGAATCCAGGCCACCTTCTCGCAAAGCAAACGCGCCGCAGTCATAGCCCACTGCAAGGCGATCCTCGTCGCCCGCATTCGCGAGCTCTTGTGCGAAAAGTCACCCACCACCCTCTCGGACCCGCGATTCACGTCCGAACACGAAATGAACGCGGTCTTCACGCGCGCTACCGTCTCGGCCATCAAAAGTGTCTTTTTCCTGAAAGGTATGAAAACTCTTGTCCCCGAAATGAAGCAAACTAAACAAATGAAGAATAGGTTACTTTGACACGAGCGCCATCGCGGACGACGTGCGGCTGGCACGCAATATCCAGTCCGAATTCCCGGCGATTCGCTCTGCCATGACTGACTGGACCCTCAACCTGATCGCCGACCAAAAACCCGTCCCCTGGAAATCCGAGCTCCTGAACGCGGCCCTGACCGAGACCAACCCGCGCGTTGCCGCTGAAATGTGGCACGCAGTGCTCGCCACCCTCCAGCAGGACAAGGAATGGGCCGCCGCGTTGCACAAAGCGCAGCTCTCACGCCCGCTCGGCGACGCCCTCAAGTCTACCACCACACCCGTCTCTACGCTGGAGGCGCTCCCCGTCATTGTCAACACGACGACGGCGTCCATCCCCATGCTGATCAAGGCCAACGCACATGGCCTCAAGCAGGGGCTGCCTTCGCGCGACGTGGTCCGCGCGCGCTGGATGCTGCACCGCGACCTCCTGGTGATTCTGCGCTCGCGCCAGGGCGAATGGAAGGAGCTGTATTTGGAATGGACCAAGGATTTTGTCCTAGGTGCGTCGTGGTGCCGCGACGACGAGCGCCACCTCGGGCCTGGCGCAGAGGCTCTTTCATTTGCACCCCTCTTGTCGTCGTGCGAGCCCGAACTGGTGCAGCTCCTGGGCACATCCATTGCCACTGTTCTGCCTGCTCGAGCAACTGCCATTGCTTCTCCACTTGGACCGGGATCGCTCGCTTCGCTGTGCTCTGCTCTGTGCGATCAGCTTGCCGAATCGTTTTCCCACAACGCGTTTTTGCTCGCTTCCGCTGTGGGATCGCCCCTGGCGGATATCTCTGGTCCGCTCTTTGCCGCGGCCATGACAGACTGCTCTGCTTGCGCTGAAGCCGCGGTCAAGCAATCATCGGCACTGGATGTTGCGCTTGTCCACGAAGCCATCGTCAACAGCAGCTACACTATCCCACCTCTCCTGGACGCACTCCCCTCGCCACCGCGCTCGTCTTCGTTCCTGACCCTGTACTTGCTCGACCACCACGATAATGCGGCTCTGGTCAAGTCCGCGCTTCGTGGCCACGTGGACGCCACACAGCTCATTCAGCTGATTATTGACCCGTCGCTTTCTCCCGACGTGGCCTGCAACATTGCGTGCTGCATGGGAACCGTCCGAGACGCCCAACTAGCCAAAATCGTGCTTCAATCCGCGACCGATGGCCAGTGGGAACAAGTGACCCTTGCCCTGGACCGCCAAGTCGCCGACGATCTCGTTGTACAGGCCCTGATGGACCACACTCGCGTGTCGCCCGATTCCTTTGCCCTGATTTTCACGCGGCTGGGCTCGCTAGTGGAACTCTTGGCCTCTGTTTCCGTGCTCGCCCTCTTGGAATCGACTGGCGTACCCAGTGCCGAGCTTCAACGAGCTGCATTTGTGGATCTCTATGCCACAACGGACCCAACCTCCCAAACGCCGTCCTCAGCCGATCGAGGCGCGGTTTTGGCAAAACTGTGCCGCGTGGATTGGAGCGCGCTCCCTCTCAACTTGAAATACGAGCCGGTGCTACGATTGATTTGTTTGCTCGGCGCACAGGCACCAGCCAGTGTAGCTGCTCTTATACTCAGCGAGTCCGTGCTGTCGGTTCTCTATGACTCGCTCTCGTCCCAAGAAA
The DNA here is from genome assembly GCA_025349905.2 of Blastocladiella britannica. Lineage (NCBI taxonomy): Eukaryota > Fungi > Blastocladiomycota > Blastocladiomycetes > Blastocladiales > Blastocladiaceae > Blastocladiella > Blastocladiella britannica. The sequence goes on from MU625065.1 coordinate 9,116, forward strand.
CCGCGCCGTCGACGATGGCAGTGTACTCGCTCTATTGGCTCGCAACAAAATCGGTGCCGACCGTCAAGTGGCTGCTCCCGCATCTTCAAGAACACGCCGACGTCGGCTCGTCGTCGCGTCGCTTGCTGGCGGCCGTTATTGCCGCGGTGTCGTCCAAATTTGATTCCGTGTTACTTGACCAATACTACGAGCAGTGGGCGCGCAAGGCACACGTCGACCTGTCGTACCTAATGCTTGCGGTCGCGTCCAACATCCGCCTCTCGAGCCCGCAGTTCTCGGCCGTATTTGACACCTATGTGGCAGACCAAGACGATGCGGTGACGATGCCGGTTCGCGTGACCGTCGCTTGGGCACTGCAACGGGCCCTGCCCATCTCGCTCTCGGACCAGTACGCGTGGCTCCTTATCGACGTGGAGGTGCCCGAGGACAACTGGTACGCTGGAGCCCTGATTGACCGGATCTTTTCGCTGGTGCCCCGGTTTGCACTGGACGCGGACGAGGCCGAGCTCTTCTTTTCCAAGGCGATCGAGATCTGGGCCACATTCGAGCATCCATCGCCGATTCTGTGCGAGTTTGTCTCGAGCGCCCCCGCCAGCGCCGTCGCCGAGTCGATCCTGTGGAGCAAGCTGTGGCACTCGGACGTGGCGGTGGTGGTCGCCGGCTTTGACATTGCCCGCCGCCTCATTGCACTTCGCGTACAAGAGCTCTCGCTTCAGCTGGAGGTGTCGCGAGAGACCCTGTCGATCTCGGGCGAGCTTCAAATCCCTGCGGCGCTTCTTGACCTTGCCAAGAACGTTCCCAACGCGGATCCGACGCGAGAGATCTCTTATTTGCTGACTTGGATTCTTGTTCTTTGTACGATATCCTTTTATATTTTGAAATTTTCGACTGCTCATAGACCGAACTAAAAACGTAATCGTCACTCAGCCCACCTGTCCAGCGCAACCTTGCAGCTCAAGACGTTTTTCTTAGAGTCGATCGACGTTGACCAGCTGATTGCTTTCGTGGCGGATATCTTTGGTCACGCTGACGCCCAAAAGCTCGATATTTGGGACGTGACAAGCATGGCGCCATCGGCCATTGCCCAGACGGGCACGTCGCAGCAGGATACGGAGCAAGCAGTGGTCCTGTTGGCGATGCACGTGTACCACCAGGTGCTGGCGTTCTGCCCGACGCACGCGCGAAACTGGTTCAACCGGTGCCGCGACCGCCGGCTCAGCGGCGAGCTTGAAAAGCTGACGGAGCGCATGTTTTCGCCGGCACTGATTGATAAAGAGCTCGAGGCGGCCAAGGAGGACGTCCAGGACTTGACGGTGCAAGTGCAAAAGTCGTCGCAAGGCGCATCGGTGACTGCCACGTACCACTTGGACGACGCTAAGCTCGAACTGGTCTTGACGCTGCCGCCGCAGTACCCGCTCCGCCAAGTGGCCATTGAGGGCGGCGAGCACAGCGTGGTGGGCGAGCGCGTGTGGCGCGCGTGGGTGCTCTCGTGCAAGTCGATTCTCGCGGTCCAGAACGCGTCCATCGCCGACTGCCTTCGCGCGTTCGCCAACAACCTGTCGGCGTTCCTCCGCGACGTTAACGACCCGTGCGCTATTTGCTACAGCATCGTGGGCGTGACATGCAAGACGCTCCCCAACAAGCCGTGCCGGACCTGCAAGCAAAAGTTCCACAGCTCGTGCTTGTTGGCGTGGTTCAAGTCGTCCAGTGGCGCGCAGGGATCGACATGCCCACTCTGTCGTAGTGTTTGGTGATTTTTAATAAATTTCCCATCAGTTTATTAAATTTCCCATCGATATATCCCCTCTTTTGTACTTGCCCCTAATTAATACAAATATCATGCAAATTTCCCAGCACCCGCCTCGCCTTTTTTTTCTTTCTTTTAGCAATCGTTAATCGTTGCTACTCCAAAGACGTTAATTAATTAATTTCATAAATTTATATTTCGTTACTCGCTTTCGCTTTGAATCTACACGATTGCAAGTACGTGCCTCGCCCCGCAATATACTCATTAACCATCTTCTTTCTCCTGCATCCTTCCCGAGCCGCACCGCGGCGAGTGTGTCACGGATCGATCAGCGATTACAGTTTGACTGACTTGATTTAAAAATCATACACAGGCGGCACAAATAAAAAAACACTCGAAACCGATCCAACACTATCCAAATCAAAATGGCGACTCAGGCATCCGGCCCCAACACTCCCATTCTCTCTGGCAAGACGGTCGGGGAAAAGCGCCTCACGTTCCAAGCGCTGCTGGCCAACGAGCTTGATGCGCCGTACACACTGGCGGCGTTTGAGGAATTTTTGCGAGTGCGGGAGCACTCGGAGGAGAATCTCGAGTTTCTGAACGCGATCAAAGCGTACCGCGCCACCGGCGGCCCGTGGGACAGCGCCGAGGCCAAGGCAGCGGTGGCTACCATTGTGCAGACATACGTCAACCCCGGATCGCCCAAGGAGGTGAACTGCCCCAACATTGTGCGCAAGAAGCTGCTGGAAGACGTCCAAGCTGCGGGCATGACGGATCCAGACGTGTTTACCGCCGCCGAAAACAAGACCCTGGAGCTCATGCGCCTCAGCTCGTTCCCCCACTTTGTCCGCTGGATCGAGGGGAAGGCCAACTCTCCGCAAGACCGCGTGCAGGGGGCGGGTGCCCAGTAACACCTTTTTTGCTTTCACTTTGGTTCCCTATCTTTACTTTCGCGCTACCTCCTCTCCTTAATATTACTCTGGGCAGATGATTATAACTGCCGTGTTCAAATTAAATCGTTCTATATAGTATTTTACTTTTTCGGTGGGAACCTGTGGCCGATCCGTACCGACCAAGTGATCTTATATGCGTCTCGCATTACGAGTTAACACATGGAAAAAGTTATGCCGTCGAGTTTGTGTCGTCAAGCTGTTTGCCAATTAAGCGGAGGAGCTCGACAGCGACTTGTTTGACTGCATAAATCGTGACTTGTAAGCAATGCGTCGGATGTCACCATCGCCGTCTCGATGCCCCCCACCGTCTTCGCCGCTGGTGGTGCCAACCAGGTCGCGTGGGCGCCGCCTCCCTGCGTGGCTGTTGCAACAGACTGGTGGCGGGTCCCCAGCGCCATTCTTGCATCGTATTGACCTGACCGCGGTTGTGCATGAGCGCCTGCGCGTTGTGCACTGCCACGCAAAGTTGGCGACAATCTTGCTCCCCTCTGGGCGCGGGACCACTCACGTGCATGCTGAGAGCACGCCAGTTAGGGTGCTGCAAAATGCTCTCGTCGCTACCGCGTTCTTGCGGCTACCTAAAGTCCAGTTGGCCTGTCCGTCATAGTGGTCGTTGGTGTCTGTCATTTCCTTCCCTTTTCTGCCCCCTCTCCCAAATCCCAATCACCCAGGTGGACTGGGGCCCTTTCTGGTAGCGATGCTTCTTTTGCGTGTAACATTTCCTCATCTTATGCTCTTCTCATTTGTT
>MU625066.1:0-12544 GCA_025349905.2 Blastocladiella britannica
CTTCGAGGCCGAGCACGCGGTGCGGGGCACTCCCTCTCGTCGCCCCACTAATAAATAAAGCGAGTGCCACCACGGGCGCGCCCAATGACCATTCTACCACGTTCGAGATGCGTCGCCTTTAGCGCGATATGACGCGTCCGTTGTCGCCGTCGGGCATGGCCGGCCTATCGTGAATCGAGAAACGATTTTTTTTTAGTGGGTTGTGTCGAAGGAGAATGAATGAATGCGCACCCCTCTTTGCATAATCCTCCCAATGCCGACCCAATAGTTTTCTCGTCCTTGGACCCTCTCGAGCACGCTCGAAACTCGTCATCATCATCCTCAAAGTGCGTGAGGGACTGGTCTCACGCTCCTCGGGAATCGTAACGCCTTGGCCGTGCAAAGCTCGGCCTGCCACACCGTCCTCGCACTCCTCTTGCGCGCTCTCGGGTATACCAACCACCGTATATGGCCGCCACCGCCATGCTCGATAATTGGGCACATAGCGACGCTATTCTCCCCGTTACGAGTCGCCCCGTTACAAGCCGCCCCATCTCGTCCGCGTAAGGCGGTCCGGTCGCCTCGATTAGCAATTCATACCCTACAGACTTTGCCTCCTCTCAAGAGCCTCTGTGCCCTTGTCGCCGTCGTCAAAGTTCTCCTCTCAAGAAATGGTCCACACCCGACTCGTCTCATCTAATGGCCGCGTTTCGGTCGCGCGAAGCCAACCGGGACCGCACCATGTTATCACGCATCGGAATGCCCGATGTTTCGGCCGTTGATATCAACCGGCCAAACAACTCGTTCGTTTTTACGAAACCACGAAACCACAAATCATAAATGCGCTCGACCAAGTCGGATCCGCACGATCACGATACTTGGCTGTGCTTTTAGAAGTGAGTGAACGATCCTGGTGTACCGCCGCCAATTCAACGCTAATTTATGCCGATGTCGTCGTCGTCCGTATCTGGACAGTATGCCCTCGCGCAGTGTCTGCGCGGCACGTCATTGCCTACGGAAAGCAAGATGATATGATGAGTTTGTTGCAATAAATATTCGTTTGATTGACCGCACTTCTCATGAAAATGAACGAATCCGGCGCATACTCCTGGCAGCGCGCCATGGCCGAAGACGATGTCGCTAGACCCGCTGGGGTGGATAATTGAGCACGGCTGTGCGACGGGCGAGAGAGAGAAACGAAAAAAAAAAAGATTGGAGATCGAGGCAAGACCGGGTGGTGTCTCGCGCGTATGTCTTGAACTTTTCTTCCAAGACCACTCACAAGATTGAAAACCCTAGCAGAGCGTACACCAACCAAAGAGAAGCGTACGCGGAGCAACGATCATGGACGGGTGTTGCCGCGTGAGGTGCAATAGCTGGTACATTTATACTTTTTCTCAATTGTGAGAGAGACGCTGATGGGAAAATGAGTCTTGGGCGAGCCGACGCCTTTTTGACTTGCCCTTAATTTAACCAGCTTTGCCTATCAACGCAGCTCTCCCCCCGTTTTCCGAAGTGCCCTGGCGTATTTCCAGGGACCACGCCCATCCCGACTCTTTCGCCCGCGCTTACAGGCAGCCGCTAATCGAGGGGCGCAGCGGCTCGAGGAGGCGGATTCCACCGGCGGGCGTCCTTACTCGGATGCACGAGATGGAGCTGCTCGCGTCTCTGGCGTACGTCCATCAATTTTTGAGACCTGAACAACTTCACCTATTCGCACACACGGGACGCACGCGACGTCCGCTGCTTCGTGAGCAAGCGCTGGACCCCGGTGATCTGTGCCTGGGCGGCCCGCCCACACCATGTCCTCGACGCTATCTGCCTGACTGCACGTCAGCTACGACTACCACGGTGCCGATGCGATCGTCGTTTAGGGTCGGCGTCGTGGATCCCGCTGTCCGTATACTGGGAGGCACTAGTGCATGGGCTGCGAGTGGATCCGCCACGGACTGAGGACGAACGCAGCCTGGAACTGTTCCGCAACACATTAGCGGGCGGTACGCCGCGCGCAATTGTACCTGGGTCGAGTCGCGTAGCCGCTCGTTTGCGTAGGGATCCATACATGAAATTTATTGCACATTTTGGACCACTCCACCCAACCAAGATCAAGACGCGCCGTTCTCAAAGTCAGGATTTCCATATTCACATCAATTGGTGTGACCCGGCCGCGTTGTAAAACCGAGCTCAGCGCTTTCGTGAGATGCCCGCTTTCGTGAGATGCCCGCTTCCGTTCCAGTCCCGCTCTTTCGCGACCAAAAGAAAAATGGCCGATCAACTGGCAGGCAGACCCAAGTCGGCCAGCGTCTCGCGGCCGGCATCCGCCATGAGCGGCACGCCATCCTCGCTCTTTGACTTTGACCTCCTGGACCTCGGCGACGCCACAGACGTGAATTCGCCCATCGCTGGCACCGCGGCGCGGACCCTAGCCCCGGTGGCAGCGACGCCAGCAGCAGGAGCGCCGGTCTCCTCGCTTATTCCGCAAATCTCCCCCTCCTCCAGCTCCCTGTCATTTTCTGCAGCCGGCGGAGAAAGCAGGTCGTCTCCGGCCATGACGGCGCTCCGGGGCAACCGGCCACGCGGAATGTCGGCACCACTGGCACCCTCGTCGGCTAGTTCGTCGACACATACCCTCAACGGCCTCACGATTGCCACGGGCTTGATTTCGCCGGGCGGCAGCGGCTCGGGCGTTCTCTTTTCGCCGTCTCAGGTCCGCCCGCAGACCCCAACCGAGCGGATCATGGCGTCCATCATGGAAATGTCCAAGGCATCGACTGCCATGTTGGTGAATGCTGCGTCCGGGTCCATGGCGAGTGGGACTGGTGGCAGCGCCATTGTGCCGCGGATCCTGGAAGATAATGCCGACGAGCGTGTGGTATGAACCATTTCTTTATTGGATGTATGTGGGGGCACTCACTCGATCATTGCATAGCTCTTTTGCATTGATTTACACGATGAGAATGGGCGGGCATTGAACCCGGGCGAATCGGGCCGCTCGCGCTTGGACGAGACCAAGGAGCTACTCAAGCGGTTCATTTACCTCAAGCAGATCATTAAACCGAGTCCGTTGTTCTCTCCATTTCTGTCATTTACATTCGCTCACTGCTGTACTTGCTGTCAGCCCATCAATTTGGAATCATCACCCTGGAATCCAAGGCGCAGTTGTACCTTGCGCCGACCCGCGACCGCGAGTTCCTCGCCACGGCCATCGACAACTTGATCACCACGGGAAGTTACCTTCAATTTGGTATGTTCTTCTTTTGTTTCTTCTTATGGCAATTGAAATGACCAACTGGATCCTGCAACAGATATGGCAAGCGTCTTTGCCGTCATGTACGCTTCATTACATTCCTATTTGAGAGGAAAATGTCCTTTTAACTAGATCAACCAACAGTGATGAGCTGATGGAGGTCGAACGGCACCCGCAGGACGTTTTCCGGATCGTCATGCTCTACAGTCGATCCAATGTCTTTCCCGACGCATCATCCAACCAGGTAACCACGCTTTATATTTTGATATGCTGGTGACTCACAACGAGAGAAAAAAAAAGGCCATGGAACGACTCTATGCGACTGGACGGGTCCACCTCGACCTTGTGTACATTCACGATCCGCCATCCGACTCGAGCTATCCTCAAGTACGCACTCTATTTTGTTCCAATCACATGCTATCTCACAAATATGACTTCAGGAAATTTACAATTCGTTCGTGTCGTTCCGCGTGCCACCGGCCACGGGCCAGAGCTGGTTTTTCGAAGTGTCGCGGTCGTGGAAGCGGCTCGCAACCTCCTTGACCAAGCTGCTCGCGCACCCATCACAACGTCTCAATCTTCAGTCGGATGTAAAATGAAATATATATTGCAATTGTGTTCTGTTGTTACTTGTTGTCGTACTTAATTTTAAACCGAGGACACAAGCTGGCCCTTCTCCTCCCTCATGGTGTCAATGTAAGACCAGTACACGTAGACAATGTACGCGTTGATGACGCATGCGATGATGTATGTGATGGAAACGGGGCGAGAGATGGCGACCGAGATGATGTTGTAGATCAGGAAGAGAGCGGTGACAATGGTAAAGACCTTGAATCCGCTGACGTTGCGTTTCAGCACGCAGTACAGACCGAAGAGCGCAAACAGCGCCTCAACCGCAAGCACGACTACGGAAGCAATCCCGAGGCCGGTAAGGCCTTTACTGTAGACCGAGCCGTCAACCGTATTTCCGTTTCCGTCAACCGTCTGGTCGTCAGCTGTGCTGTTGATCTGGGCAATACCGGTGCCGAGCAGGATCGCGGTAACAGCAAGGTAGAGGAACTGGAGGGTCAGGAGGAAGATGATACCCTTGCGGACTTTATTGATTCGTTCATTGTCAATTGATCTGTTTAACGGAAGTGCGCGGAAATCTTGACGTACTGTCAATGAAGAAGCAGCAGGTGCGCTTAACGTGGTCGCGGGCCATATTGATGAATTAAAGGTTGTAATAAAAGGTTGGTTGAGGTTGTTTGTGAAGACAAGGTGGAAATTGCGAGGGAGAGGGGGAAATCTTCAGATATTTGAAGCTCGAGCTCAAGGGTCTTGTTGGCGATTGGTCGGCACACGCAGATGTGCATTTTGGAGAACTGAACTTCAAATAACCCGTCTCGAACGAACAGGCTCTTGCCGTTGCTTTTGAAGTGTGCTTCCTGAACCTGAAGAGGAAGGTTCTCTGGGTGGATCCTTCCCGTGACAAGTTTGTTTACCTGGGAACACATATTGGGAATGATCCTGTCAAAACCAGACCCGGCGACGCGAATCCCACTCGACCCGTGCGCTCAATTTGTTCGCAACCCTCAAAACATTACGAAAGGAGGCTGAAACTTGAGTGCAACTTAAATATTGTTGCGCAAAATAAACGAAGGACCTCGCCCTCAAACATCAAAAGATCACCGCCCATCGGCTCTCTGGAGGGTGGAATTACTGGACCCATTGACCGTGTGTGCGGCGCCAAAGACAGAGAAAAAGACTCGGAGTCGGACTGGCGCGCCTGCAGTTCCAGAAAAAAAGCGAAAGAAAAAAACAGAAATTCCCTTCTCATCCTCCTTCCCTCCTCCCACTTTTTACCTCGCAGCCAATATAAACAAAAGCCAAAAAATAACGATGATTGCCCCGTCCTACTCCGCAGAAATCCCATCGCGCGTATCTGTTGCCGTCACAGATCGACCCCCTCACCCAGACACAGCTGCACCCAGAGCTCCGCTTGCCGCGACAATTCGCGCCCGCGGTGGTGGTGGTATGATTGCCGGCGACAATGCACGCGGAGGAAGACGGGTGCGCTCGTCTGGCGGCGAGGCCAATCCCGACGAACTCGATCCCGCCGCCCAACGGCTGACCGGCATTGTCAAGTTCTTTAACTCGACCAAAGGTATGCAACTTTTTTTTTCTCACACTTGGCCTGGTAAACCGTAGTGGGGTTTCGCCGTTTTTTTTTGTTACGCAAACTCATCCCAAACAAAATCGAAACCCAAAAATCCCACGTAACCCCACATCACACCACTCCTTCAATCGTTTCCCATTCGTTATCTGATACACTTTATTTTGACAAAATAGGCTTTGGCTTTATCATTCCCGATTTCCCAATCACGTCGGCCACCGACTGCCTGCCCCATCTGGTGGGTGACGAGAGCGCCGAATGCGAAGTATTTGTTCACCACACTGCCATCGTGGCTGCCCAGCACCGGTTCCGATCGCTTGCAGAGGGCGAGTGTGTCGAGTTCAATCTCGTGCAGGGACCCAAGGGTTACTATTCTCAAAACGTATCTATTATTTTTAAGGGGTTCTTGAAAGGATCTGACTTTGTGTTGAAATTTTAGGTCACGGGTCCGCAGGGTGCGCCAGTGCGTGGCGATCCAAAGGCGTTTGCCGTGCCCCGCAAGCCAGTGCAAGGGTTCGAATCTTCTTATCTTGCTACTTGATGATTTGAAGACTGAGAATTGTTTAGGAGTGGATTTGGTACAGTGCCTCGCGGATCGCGGTTCAGCCCTGAAAAAGGTATGGTCATTTACACATGCTGGTACCTGGAGTACCTCAATTAAACTGAAAAAGCAACAGGAGGATTGCTGACATCGCCGCCGCCGTCAAGCCAACAGCTGACACAAGTCGCACTTGCCTCCCCAGCGGCCACTGCATCCCCGCCGACGCCGTATCAAGCCATGCCGCACCCCATGTACTACAACGGCATGTACTACATCCCGATCTCGGTCCCAAGCACGCCAACGGCCGAGCCGAACGGTCCGATCGTCATGATGCCGCCCACACCAGCGTCACCTGCGACAAGTCTGCACGAGTCGGTGCCGCAGGCGGTGTCGTCACCAGAAGCGTACCTGCACCACTACCCGCAGTCGCCCATCGGTGAGCACCACCATCACCACCAGCAGCATGCTGTGTACTCGTCGTCGCCGTACCAAGTTTACAGTCACTTGCCTCTCGGCTACTTTGGAGCCACTCCCACCGCAACCGCCGCCCACATGCCCGCGTTCATGAGCAGCGCACCGGCGGCACATGTTCCATACGCTCTGTCCCCTCCCCTCTCGCCGCACGAGCTAGGCGGTGGCGGTGGCGTCGGCATGACGCCTCACCCAGCACAGCAGCAGCAGCACCCGCAACAACAACCCATCTACTTCCAGCCAGTTACTCCCGGGAGCGTGCTGACCGCAGTTCCAGGCGGCGCGGTTGGGGGATGGGACCCAGCCGTGATCAACGCCATGGCCCATAACTTTTCCGCCGTATCCCTGCACCATGTGCACCCGCATTATCAGCCGCATGTGCAATATCCACAGCAGCAACCGTCGTCGACAACCATTCACCTTCGCAAGCCGCCGGGGGTACTGTCCTCAATGTCGCGCGACTCGGGGATTCAGGAGAGCGAGTCCCTGTCGAGCTTTGTTGATGCTGCTTTGGACGATGACCAGGATCCGGCAACCGATGCGGGATGTCTGGCTATTGACGAGTAAGTCGCGCATGTTTCCTCCTCGTTTTGCTCGATCACTTTGCCCTGTTTATATTTCACATGTTATTGAGCGGACGGACTTGCAGCGACTTGCCGGCTTCATTTTTGCGCGGCACGCTCATAAACATAATTTACTATTTAATTGGCAACCCGATCCGGGAAAAAGAAATAAAAAAAAAATTGAAATTTAGTCGTCCTGCTCCCGGCGAGCACGCTTGGAAGGACGCCCGCCGCTGCCGGCACTCGCGAGCTTCCGCTTCTCGGCCTTGCCCGTCTCCCGGAAATGCTCCTTGGCCCGCTCCTTGTGGGCATCGGCCTTGCGGCGGTCGATCCGAGCCGTCTCCTTGTTGCGCTTGGCCAGGTTCTCGGCGTCTTTGACCTTTTTCTTTTCGTCGCGGTCCACCTTGAGCGACCGCAACTGCGAAAGCAGCTGCGCGGCCTTGCGCTCCTCGGGCTCGGCCACCACCGCGCGGCGCTGCAACAGTCCCGGGCGGCGCTTCTTGGTCATGTCCTTGGGCTTGGACTTGAACGGCAGATCGGCCTGGATCGTCTTGGGCACCTTGAGCGGCGCAAACGACCGCTTCTCGGGCCGCTCCGCAATCTCGCGGTATCCCGAGTCGGCGTTGTTGGGCACCGCCACGCCCACCTCATGCCGCACCGTGTTGGCCAGACGCATGCCGCGCCACTCGGTCTTGCTCTTGAGCAGCAGCGACGTGACCGGGTTGCAGAACTTTTTGGGCTTGACCGGGTACCACGCCTTGAGGAACACAATGTCGGACGGCACAATCTTGTCCTCGAACGTGGCGCGGAACGTGCCCTCGGGCTGTGATGCCTTCTTGACTTGACCGCGAATGCCCGACACCGTCTTGATGGCCGCGCCCTCAAACTTGACCACCTCCAGGGACGACGTGAACATGTTGCGGATGAACGCCGTGTTGCGGTAGATCTGGTACGGCACGCCCGTGAGCTTGAGCTTCTTGACGACCTCGAGCGACTTGTTGATGTCGAGCACCGTGCCCGTGGCCGCGACGCGGAAGTCGGCGGTGCCGCCCTGCACCGACTGGAATGCACAAAAGCCCGTGTTGGGCGCCGAGGTGGGCCCGTAAAATGACGCGAGACAATGCATGTGGAGAGGCGTGTACTTGAGCATCTTGTTGCGGATGCGGTCGTCCAGCGAATATACGGGCATGGTTTGGAACCGGCGCCACCCGAGCGAAATGATGAGCGGGTCGTTGGACTTGAGAATCTTCTTGTACCAGCGGTGCTTCTTGATGCGCACCTGCATGAACGAGTACTGGTCCTCGCCCTGCCCGACACCGCCGACCACCACCGGGTAGCGCGGGTCAAAGTGCTCGACAAACTCGCACGGCATGCGGTCGAGAATCACGCGCACGTAGGACCCGGGAATGTGGCCCAGCACGCGCACGCGCGCCTGCTCGTCGTCCTCAAACTCGTCGCGCGTCAGCTGCACCTGCCGCTGCATCTGCTCCTTCATCACGTCAAAGTACGTCTTTTCCTTGTCCGCGGCCTCGTCGTCAGACAGGCCGTCGTACTCGGCATCGAACTTGCGCTTGAGTGCGGCGCGCTTGCGGTCAAGATCCTCATCCTCGGGTAGATCCAGAGCGCTAGGCTCTGCAGCGGGTGGATCGACATCCATGCCGTCGTCGCCGTCGCCGTCACCATCGCCGCCGTTGGGGGCATCGGCATCGGCGTCGTCCTCGTCCTCGAGATCCTCGAAATCGCCGCCGGCATCTTCGTACTCGTTGTTGGCCTCGGCAGAGCCCTCGCCCTCCTCGCCCTCGGCCGGGAGCTCGGCGGTGATGAAGCGGCTGCGGATCGAGTCGAGCGTCAGCTCCTCCTTCCATGAGTCGAGGTCCACGTCGAGCGGCGACTTGCGCACCGCGTCCTCGAGCGGCCCGAGGTCATCGTCGTGCCGGCGGGCGACCGTGAACAGATCGTCCTCCTCGTCGGCCGCGGCCCGGGCTGCGCGTGCCGCCACCAGCTCGGGAACCGACTCGGGCGCGTACACCAGGTCCATGAGGTTGATGCGCTTGCGGCCCGAGAATCGCTCCCGCGCGCGCTCGGCCAGGCCGTGCTTCCATTGCTGGTCGCCGTTGCCGAAATCAGGCTCAAAGTCGGCCATGGCATCACCGTCGTCGTTGTCGTCATCGTCGGACATGTCAATGACATTGTCCTCGGCGTACTCGACGTCCTCAGTCTGCTCCTGGCCATCGGCCACGTCGTCGCCGTCGAGCAGCGCCATGGCGCGGCGGCGGCCGTTGGAGCGTGCGTACGATGCGCCCATATCCTCGTCACCGACGTCCTCATCGTCGTCCTCCTCGACGTCCTCGTCAATGTCATCGCCGTCGCTGTCGTCCTCTGCGTCCTCTGCGTCATCAAAGTCGCCAGCATCAGAATCAGCGTCGGAATCGTTGTCACTACCAGCGGCAGCAGCGGCGGCAACAGCGGCTTGGAGGTGGTCGCCAGCGAGCGGACGGCCCTGGTCAAAGAGACGGATCGTGGACTGCTCGAGCTGCTGGTTCATGGTGCCCTGGAACTTTTGCAAGTCCACCACCATCTTTTGGCCCTCGCCCAGGCGCTCGTTCTCGCCATCGCGGTTGGTAAAGTGACCCGGCACGTGAATGTAAATGGCATCCTTGTCGTACATGACCCCGCCAACATCCGACATGGGCGCGTAAATGAGCTTGTTCTTGTCCGAAAGCGATTTCTTTTGGCCGTCGGGCAGCGGGCACGGATCGGCGGCCGCCGACACCTCGGCGACCACGTAATCGCCTGCGCCGGGAATGTGCACTTTCGCGCCGTCCTTGAGGTAGGTGCCACGCAAGTAGCCCATGAGGGCCACGCGGCGGTCGCATTTGGGGTTGCGTTCCATGAGCTGCGGTGGCGTGAGGTCCTCGACGCGATCGGCGAGCAGATACGGGTGGGCGTTGCGCCAGACGAGCGGACGGAACTTCATGACCGAAATGAACCGCGACAAGTTGAGAATCTCGGTCTTGGGGTACGCGCCGTTGATCACGCCCGACAGGTAAAACAGTTTCGCGCCCTGGTAAATCTCGGTCCAGAACCGCTGCTTGAGCGCCTTCTTGCGCACGCGCAGCCGCTTGTTATTGCGGAACTTATCCAGGTGCGTGAGCACGCCCATGATCTTGGGGAACCCGTGTGTCTGCAGCACGTTGAGGAACTCGAACGTCTCCATCTCAAACCCAAACGCCGCGTCCACCATCAGCAGCACCAGATCGGCGACCTTGGCCACGTCGATCATCGAGTTGAGATCGTTGTTGCACTCGATAAACGTCAGGCGGCGCTTGCGCCCGGCCACGATCGTCACGGGACCATTGATCTCGTGAATGTTCTGGCGCGTGTACCGCTTTACGAGCGACTTGATGAGCGTCGATTTGCCCGTGCCCGGTGGGCCGGCAACCGCAATCACTACCGGCGGTGGCTCAAGCGGCGTGCGGTCGACCAGCGGCACATGGAGCTTCTTTTGCAAGAGGTCCTCTTTGCGGCGGCCCATCTTTTCGAGGCGGATACCGCTCTGCACCGCGAACGCCTGTATAATTCAAGTGTCAGTCGTCGCCATTGCCTTGGCCCGGTATTGAAATGCCAAACCTTGGGGTTGTTTTTCACGGCATTCTTGGTGGGATTCTTTTTTTCGGCCTTGCGGCCCGAGTGGGCCTTGCGATGCGGCTTTTGGGGCCGGGTGTCTTCCATTTAGGTTATTAAATTTTTGGAATCGGAGAGGATTTTCGCGGAAAACGCGTATTACAATATTCGCAAATCCGTGACCTGGTTACTGTCGAATGGAGACCCATGGGAACTGCATCTTCCAGCATAAATACAAATATCATAAAAATGGCAGAAATCACCGTCCTATCCGAGACCTTACAGTTCACCAACCGCCTGAGCGTGGTGATCAAAGATAGCAATGGCTCGCCAGCTGCCGCACCCCTCATAGACAAGAGTAATAACGTATACCAGGTGGCGCCAATCGTAACGACGGTCCAACTCGATGCAGGCAGCAGCACAGCTGGATTCGACAGCAGCAGCAAGCCCCCACCGTTTGTGACGCGGCTGGATGCTGCGTACGCTGGCTTTCGCGCTGGGACCGTTGATCTCTGCTGTGATATCGTCGCTCCAGGATCATCGAAAAACGGCCGGCCCAACGGAGACGTGCAACTCTACGCGGTGCCCAAGGGCGGAAGATTCTGGATCGGCGACAAGGATAGACTAGAACGGCGGGCCAATGTGCTCGTCAGCCTCAAGATCAGCGGCGAGCCGAATCGAGGCTACATCGAAATCTCCGCTCTGGTCCGTGCTGGGCTGCTACCGCAGCACATTGCCGCATCCGAGCGGGCGCGGGAGATTGAAGCCACAAAGAACAAGGCAAATGGTGGTCTGTTTGGGAGCCGTCCAACGACTCCTGTGCCCGTGCTCGATCCGCTGCCGTACCCGACGGTGCCGGCAACCGCTGTACCCCTCAAGGCACCTGTCCAGCGGTACAGCAATTTCCTGAATTTCCTGTTTCGTGCCAAGCGGCTCATGACAGTCCGTGGACACCGGATCCTCTTTATCGAGGCGCCAGAGACGCCGTACATCAACAAGCGCCTGGTGTGGGAAGCGCGTCTGCTGTACCCTAACTATCCGGGACCACTTCCAGATGTGTCCGGGGCCGCTGGAATAGCTGGAGGAGGTCCCAGTGGCATGGATCCGGTCGAAGGAAACCACTACACGCTTTTATTGCGCCACCGAGACGACAGCTCGTGCTGCCACGGTGCCTGCTGCGGCTGCAGTTGCTTGTGCTACCCGTCGGTGGGCCGCATGGCGTTCGCCAAGCTCAAGCTCGACCTGATTGAATCCCTGGCGACGACTCCCGCTCCGCCGTCTTCGACTGCAGCTGGCCCAATGGATGCCACGCCAGCCGAGCTCGCAATGCTGGTGCTGTCCATGGTGCCGTCCATCAACACCGAGATCTACTTTCGCAACGTGTGGGTTGCCCGCCTCCCGTGGACCGTTCTAATTGGCGCCCTCATGCTGGCCTCCGTTATCATCAATCTTGTTAGTGTCAACGGTCCACAACCAGAGCATGGGGCGGGAAATGAATGATGTGCAGTTCAACCTTTTTTTTAACTCACCGCTCCCGAAGGAGCAGGCGCAGCGCCTAAGCAAGACGCTGCGTTTACGGCGAGGAGAATACATTGAAATTTTCTGCGGCAACGCCACCTTGTCCTTAGTGTACTTGGAAGTCTTGGTCTGGGGAGAGCGCAGCCGGCGCTCGGCGTGGTGTGGCTGTCCAGGACAGCAGTCTCGCGTGTTCGGCGCTGATCGAGGCGAGGTTAGTCAGGAAGAAGTCAGAGAGGAAGGTGAGGTCGCCGGCGAGGGTCCAGCTTGACTTGGAGCTGAAGGTTGCATCCTGGAGGCAGCAAGGGGGCATTTCGGGGCCGCGCGGAGCGTTGCACACTGCGCAGTAGCCGAGGCTCCGGTCTGGTTTGGGCGGGCGTGGAGGGGGTATCGGTCGCGGTATCGGGCCGGACACGATCTTGCAGGATTCGGCCTCTGCTGTTCTCTGG